>JAVYIG010006339.1:0-119695 GCA_035222895.1 Strongylocentrotus droebachiensis | reverse complement strand
ACTGCTGTTCACCATTACGTACCAATATTTGGCTCGCATGATTTTAAATTTGGCCCCCCCCTTAAGAAATCCTGGATCCGCGCCTGGTGATAGCCCTACATAAATATTATATTGTCGAATTGTATATTTTTGTAGGCTATTGACAAATCTGAAAGACTGACGACGTTTCTGTTTCTTCTTTCACTTTCTTATAGGAAATTTTCAGCAAACAAGTCAGCAAATTTGGACGGACGCCCCCTATTAAAAATAAACATGTGACGCCCCTCATATGATTTCACAAGACAGACTCGTCGCAATCAAACAGTATATTGATCACGTGTAATGAATAATAGTGATATTGGTCTGTACACTATAGAGAAAATATACAAAGGACTGCTGACAGGAAACCGAAATAGGGCTTATTGTTTTTTTGTGATTGTAATATCTTAAAAGAGTTATCTTGGAGACAATCATAGTAGTAGTTTATGGATCTAATTTTATTCCGAAATGGATAATGATGACGATTTAAAGGGATAGTTGCGTTTTTGTTTCAGACCGCAAATTCCTTCAATGCTTATGGTTATCGCTCTCATTCTTATTTATGATATTGCTTGTCCTCCTTTAGGACCTAAAACTTCTATGAAGGTAAGTTTAGACCCCAAAATGTGTAAAAATTTAGCCAATACGATCATACCAATTCCACCTTTAAAAAATACGGTGACCGTTAATTAATTAATTAATAATAACAATACGTACACAGGCCGGCTGGTTGTGCGTATTATAACCAATACGAAAAAGCCAACAAAAAGCCAACATCGGCATTACCTGGAATAAAACATTTTTTCAACGGCTGGTTCAAATAATTATCGAATATTTGTGGGGCACCACAAATATTAGAAATCGTTATAATTATGGACATTTCAGCCTGTCTCTGAACCGATTTGATCAAACAAAGATGATTTTGTCATTTAAATTGTATGTTCTTTCAAATTTGACACTCAGTTTTTCATTATCTCACACACACAAAATATTTTGTGTAGCGCCCTCTGCAACCAAACTCAACTATCCCTTTGAGTTTTTGAACGGAATTCAAGGGAGCAACTTTCGAGTGAGAGGGTATATTTCTGATTAGCGTTGCCATTGTCTTTTTTCGTACCTGTGTCGAATGATAAAAAGGATTACGCCATCGCTTTAGAGCAAGCTACTTGGTAATCGTTTATTCCACTTATTTTGTGTTTATGAAGTATTATGGAGCGACAGTCTTGAAAATAATCAAAACAATTTACTCCTCTTTTTGAAGATTAGTTTCTTGATTTATTTTGTTGAATTCCGTGTAGTTAATTGCATGCTTATCGTCACTAGCTTCTCGTTGATCAAACATTTTGGCCCGAATTCACAAAGCAAGGTTTGAGCTCAGACCAAGGTTTGAGCTCAAACCTCCTTTTGTTTCGCCAAACCTCCTTTTGTTATTTACAACCATTAAATAACAAAAGGAGGTTTGGCGAAACAAAAGGAGGTTTGAGCTCAAACCTTGCTTTGTGAATTCGGGCCTTAAAGTATACTGCTCTCTATAGGGCCATATATATTTGTCCAGGTTATTCATCGAACATGATTTTCTTTAAAAGGATGTTAAAGGGCCCATGACATCGAAGTACAAGTGTATTCCTGTTGGTGTGCAGTCCTGCATACATCTCATATTTTGATATGTAAACTTCTGAATTTGTTTCATAGATTTTTAAATATTTGTTTAAATATTTATTTTTCAAACTTGCTAAGCTCCACCCCCAAAACCTCCAGATCAGTCAGTCATCAATGAGCTAACTTGAGAAAGTGGTATGTATCTTTGCCGAAGTCAACCACCTGTTACAATACGTAATAAAATAGCAACATACAAGTTGCTATGTCAGACATGCTGTAGCATCACCAGGAAGACAAAGGCAATGATGATGTATTGTACATATGGAAGCATTCAATTCTATTATGAACGTGTGCTAAGCTGGGGGAAATTACATACCATTGTCTATTCTAGAATATTAGTTTAGTCTGACATGTCTGACATAGCAACTTATATGTTGCTATTGTTTGTGGTATTGTAACAGGTGGTCAACTTTGGCAAAGTTACATGCCACTTTCTCAAATTGCATGGTGGTACAAAGGATTTTTTAATGTTGGGGACCGGGGTAAAATGCAATGAATTATTGAAAATGTATTGCATTTTCTTTGTTCATTGTTTTTTATTTGTGGAAACTGCCCCCTACCCTAGCCCCCGCTGCGTACAGTCATGGTTCAGTGGCCAAGCAGTGGCCTCGTAACTGTGAGGCCCAAGGATCAAAACCGTGTCGATGTGCCATATTAGTGCCCTTTTTATTAATGTAGCTAATAAACTAAAATGGCTCAGTAAAAAGTGCTTAGTTTCAATTTTGAATTAGAAATTTCAAATTAAAAACTTACTCTATTGCAATCATACACAACAACGTTAGCAATCGACATGTAAAAAATGCGTTTTCGTCCGCTCGTAGTCTTTTCCCCAGACGTGAAAGTGCTACGAAACTATTGCAAACCCAGGTAATTCAAAGTCTTGGTGTATAGAGCCCCGCGTAGAGATTCGAAAAATCAAAGTAAATCAAAATATATCTCTTCGGTGGAACTAATTTTAAAGAGACATGGGTAGTATACACGCAAATAAATGTCGGCGCTGGCATGGCCGAAAAGTGACCCTAAACGTCGAAATTGAAGTTGAAAAAAGATACCCTAAACGTCGAAACGTAACCTGAAAAGCACCCTTTTTTTCTAAAAACGTCGACGACGCCACAAGGCCCAAAACCGACCCTTTTTCGACGTTTTTTATGACGAGCACGCGTACCACTTTGGTACGCGAGTGACCCCCGGGACGACCACTCGACCAACTCACAATCCACGTGATATAACCGACATCATAAGGCCAAAAAAAAAATTGTTTGGTTGTCCTCGATTGCTGTTCTGGAGAAGGGGCGGGCGGGCGGATATTTTTTTATTTTTTTTTAATTTTTTTGTTTGTTAACTTCATTTTTTGTGTGTCTTTTTAAAAAAAAATTCCATAAAAAAAAAAAAATCATTGGGATTGTCAAGCATTTAAACAAACAAAGTCCATAAAACACTTTAATATGGTAAAAGACTAGTTTAATGTACAATGAATATCAATATATATATTTTGGGCTTTGAAATACAGCACCTTTTAAATCTCCATTGTACTACTTATAGCTACTTGCGCCCTCTATGTAGCAAACAATGCCTAATCGGTGACCATTGGTCCCCCATTATCCTCTTTATCTTATATTAACTGAGAGTTGATTTGATGAGATAACCACCTGTGCAGTGACCTTGCAGGTTGGTCTAATCCCTCCTCAGTCCTGTAAACTAGTACAGATGGGCTTTAAAATGAGTTTAAGAATGCTCAGACCCTGATTTGAATGAACGGCATTTTGACATATAAAAATAAAAATGGCAAGTTTAATAAATACCTAATTGCGTACTGAAAAGACCAAACTGGCAACGGGACGCATTTTGATCCTTGCAAATGCATAAAATGGTATGTTTGGCATTTAAGATTGCTCCCCCCCCCCCCCAAAAAAAAAAAAAAAAAAAAAAAATAAAAAAATAAAAAAAAAAAAAAAAAAAAAATATATATATATTAAAAAAAAAAAAAAAAAAATACGAGCGGCCCGAAAATGACGAGCGGGCGGTCGAGGACAACCAAATGATTTTTTTGTTTTGGCCTAAAGGCATGTAACATGAACAATTCGTGGTGACTTAAACAAGAGCAGAACTCGACAGGTGAAATAAGTTGACCAATACAAACCGTATTTCGTTATAAAGCAAACAAATTACAAGAACCAAAATTAATATGCAACCCTCTACAAGCGCGTAGCTAGGATTCTATTTTATGGGGGGGGGGCGGGATAGTGAGCACGCAAAGCGTGTGAATCACCTAGGGGGGGGGGGGGGGGTGCAGGGAATGGGAAGCTTTGACGTTTCATTAAATTATTAGAGAAAGAAGACGATTCGTTGTACCGTTCTCGACTCTTATATTGTCTGAATTCAGTTTCCCCCCCCCCCCCGCCCCCCCCCCCGCTCAGTGTTATTTAGGGTACGCATATGCGTGTTCCCTCCTTTTGAAAACACCCCCTAAGTCCGGTGTGTAAAGTCAATTTTGTGTATGTACGAGCCGGACTTTGGTGCGTGAAAAGTACCCCTTTACCGGACATTTTGGTAACACGCATGCGGTCATTCCGACCCCGGAGTGCGGGGGGGGGGGGGGGGGGGGGGGGGGGGCGGGGTTTTCCCCCTCCCGCGCGGTTTGACGTTTCATTAAATATTTATTATTAGAGAAAGAAGACGATTCGTTGTTCCGTTCTCCGACTCTTAATACTTGTCTAAATTTGGTTTCCCCCATATTTTTTAAACCTCTGATTTCTTTTGCTGATATTTAAGGAACGTGAAACTTCGAGAAAATTTTCCCGCCGACCGACATTATACATTTTACCAACTTCAAACTTCTGCATTGATATAGTACAAAAGGATCGAGCAAGAATACCAGCTGATACAGCTGACCCGACACAGCTGACCCGACACAGCAACATATCTATGCGTATCTTTCTTGCTCCCTCGACGAGACGATACCACCCAACAACCCCCTCTTTCCTTTACTCCCACCCCTCCCAGGGGCGAATATAGCTTTTTGCCAGGGGGGGGGGGGGCAGGCGCGGATCCAGGATTTTCCAATAGGGGGGGGGGGGGGGCCGGAAATTTGAAAATTGGGCAGACCCTTTTTTAAAACTCAACATATCAATACTTACAAGGTCATATTAGAAGCATCGGAGGGGGGGGGGGGGGCTATAGCCTCTTGCCCGAAAAAGTAATTCCTGGTTTCACAATTCGGCTAGTAAGCGAAGCGAACGAGCAAAAATTTGAGCATAATAATTGTGAAAGTGTTATTTATCACGAAAATATACGAGAAAAGATATAAACAATTCATATTCGGGCAGCTCGCTGCCCCCCCCCCCCAATTACGCGCGAAGCGCAGAAGCTCTGATGTTTCATGAAATTATTAGAGGAGAGGATTCGTTGAACCATTCTCGACTCTAAATCCTTGTTTGAATTTAGTTCCTCCCCCCCCCCCTCTCGCGCGAAGCGCGGAAGCTTTGACCTTTCATTAATTATTAGAGAAAGAAGAAGATTTGTTGTACCATTCTCGACTCTTATTCCTTGTCTGAATTCAGTTCCCCCCCCCCTCCCCCTCCCGCGCGAAGCGCGGAAACTTTGACCTTTCATAGTTTAATGAAATTATTAGAGAAAGAATTAGAAGATTCGTTGTTCCATTCTCGACTCTTAATCCTTCTCTGAATTCAGTTCCCCCCCCCATCCCGCGCAAAGCGCAGAAGCTTAACGTTTTATTAAATTATTAGAGAAAGAAGACGATTCGTTGTACCGTTCTCGACTCTTAATCCTTGTCTGAATTCAGCCCCCCCCCCCAGCCCGCGCGAAGCGCGGAAGCTTTGACGTTTCATTAAATTATTAGAGAAAGAAGACTTGTACCATTCTCGACTCTTAATCCTTGCCTGAATTCAGTTGACCCCCTCCTGCGCTTTGCGCGGAAGCTTAACGTTTCTTTAAATTATTAGAGAAAGAAGACTATTCGTTGTACCGTTCTCGACTGTTTATAATTAGTCTTGTCTGAATTGAGTTCCTCCCTCCCCCCTCCCGCGCAAAGCGCGTAAGCTTTGACGCTTCATTAAATTATTAGAGAAAGAAGACGATTCGTTGTACCATTCTCGTCTCTTAATCCTTGTTTGAATTCAGTTTTCCCCCCCTCCCGCGCGAAGCGCGGAAGCTTTGACGTTTCATTAAAAGATTAGAGAAAGAAGAAGATTTGTTGTACCATTCTCGACTCTTATTCCTTGTCTGAATTCAGTTCCCCTCCCCCTCCCGCGCGAAGCGCGGAAACTTTGACCTTTCATAGTTTAATGAAATTATTAGAGAAAGAATTAAAAGATTCGTTGTTCCATTCTCGACTCTTAATCCTTCTCTGAATTCAGTCCCCCCCCCCCCATCCCGCGCAAAGCGCAGAAGCTTAACGTTTTATTAAATTATTAGAGAAAGAAGACGATTCGTTGTACCGTTCTCGACTCTTAATCCTTGTCTGAATTCAGCCCCCCCCCCCCCAGCCCGCGCGAAGCGCGGAAGATTTGACGTTTCATTAAATTATAAGAGAAAGAAGACGATTTGTTGTACCATTCTCGACTCTTAATCCTTGCCTGAATTCAGTTGACCCCTCCCGCGCTTTGCGCGGAAGCTTAACGTTTCTTTAAATTATTAGAGAAAGAAGACTATTCGTTGTACCGTTCTCGACTGTTTATACTAGTCTTGTCTGAATTGAGTTCCTCGCTCCCCCCCTCCCGCGCAAAGCGCGTAAGCTTTGACGCTTCATTAAATTATTAGAGAAAGAAGACGATTCGTTGTACCATTCTCGTCTCTGTAAAGTGCTTAGGCACATCGTTGGATCGGTGTATTGAGCGCTATATAAAAAAACGGATTATTATTATTATTATTAAGATGATTCGTTGTTCCATTCTCGACTCTAAATCCTTGTTTAAATTCAGTTTTCCCCCTCCCGCGCGAAGCGCGGAAGCTTCGACCTTCCATTACATTATTAGAGAAAGAAGACGATTCGTTGTACCATTCTCGTCTCTTTATCCTTGTTTGAATTCAGTTCCCCCCCCCCTCCCGCGCGAAGCGCGGAAGCTTCGACCTTTCATTACATTATTAGAGAAAGAAGATGATTCGTTGTTTCATTTTCGACTCTAAATCCTCGTTTGAATTCAGTTTTCCCCCTCCCGAGCGAAGCGCGGAAGCTTCGACCTTCCATTACATTATTAGAGAAAGAAGATGAGTCGTTGTTCCATTCTCGACTCTAAATCCTTGTTTGAATTCAGTTTTCCCCTCCCGCGCGAAGCGCGGAAGCTTCGACCTTCCATTACATTATTAGAGAAAGAAGACGATTCGTTGTACCATTCTCGTCTCTTAATCCTTGTTTGAATTCAGTTCCCCCCCCCCTCCCGCGCGAAGCGCGGAAGCTTCGACCTTTCATTACATTATTAGAGAAAGAAGATGATTCGTTGTTCCATTCTCGACTCTAAATCCTTGTCTGAATTTAGTTTTTCCCCGCTCGCGCGTAGCGTGGAAGCTTTGACGTTCCATTAAATTATTAGGGAAAGATGATGATTCGTTGTACCATTCGCGACTCTCAATCCTTGTCTGAATTCAGTACCCCCCCCCTCCCTAGCGAAGCGCGGAAGCTTTGACATTTCATTAAATTATTAGAGAAAGAAGTCGATCTCGACTTGTCAGAATTTCAAAAATATTTCCTTGTCTGCTCCTTTTTCGTCCTATGTCCTCTTACTGCCCCTACCGCCCCTGGCTACGCGCCTGCTTTAAAGGGAAAATGAAACAATCATGATTGTGATAGCACAAAATTAGGTTTGTAGAAATGAAAGATCTATTACACCAACCATGGATAAATCACGGCCGGGAGCGTCATGTCATAGTTTTGTGTTATCGGGCGAGGGCCGGGGCGTAGCGGCCAAGCGAGATTTTGCAATGTTGAATGCTGAAATTATGCATTCTAGAAAATCCCTAAGCCCAATATGTACGTTCTTTCCGCTTTATTTCTTTCTAGCTATATTTCTAAATTTCCTGGGGGACGTATCCCCCTATCGGGCCCAGGATCGCCGCCCCTGTCCATGATTACTACCAACATGAGTTCAAATACAAGCACAAGCGAGTTGGTATGAGCTGAATCCAAATGAAGGGCAAAATTAGAGTTGTGAAGCGGCCCTACCGTTAATTTAAAATTTGACTGTTGAGTATATATAGCTTCTATTTAAAAAACATCCAAAATATTGTGCCCTTTTCAAATTTCTCACTAAAGAGTGGTGACCTTTGGAGCGCAGCGGCTGTTTTTAACGTTTAACTTTGAATCCGCGCCTCGAGATTTTATGCGGCCGGCCGGCCGGCCCGGCCCCCTCTATTCAATAACGTTTGCCAAGCCTATAAACTGGAATGACCCAAATCTCCCGATTACAGTTTTTCCCTTATTCGTCGTTACTGTCACTTAGCGCCATTTCTTTGTCTTTCCCCCTTTCTCACCCGACTTTTCTCCCCCGCCCCCCCCCCCCCGCACCCACTCAGTGTTATCTAGGTTACGCGCATTTATGTTCCCTCGCTTTGATTGAAAGCACCCCTCTATCTCCGGTGTGTAAAGTCAGTACGGGCCGGATTTTTGTGTATTACGGGCCGGACTTTGTGCGTGAAAAGTAACCCTTTTCCGGAGATTTTGGGAACACAAATTGGGGGGGGGGGGGGGGGCTTTCTTCGTTTTCTTTTCTCCTTTTCTCTCCCTCTCTCTCTCTCTCTTTTTCTTTTCTCTTCTTTCTTTTCTTCTCTTTTCTTTTCTTTTCTCCTTTCTTTCTCTTCTCCTTTTTTCTCCTTTTTTGCGCTGCCAATAGGGGGGGGGGGGGGGGGCCGCGGCCGTTTCGGCCCCCCCTGGATCCGCCACTGGGGGGGGGGGGGGGATTTAACCCAGTGGCGGGTCCAGGATTTTCCCAAAATCGCGCCGTTTTACTGTTTTACTTTTTTCTTCAGTCTTTTTTTCTTCTTTTTTTCTTCTTTTTTCCCCTTCTATTCCCCCTTCCCCCTTTTTCCTCACTTGGCCGCCCAAGGGGGGGGGGGGGGTTTAAACCACCGAAGCCCCCCTAGATCCGCCCCTGCCTCCTCTCTCAGGCTCTTACCCCCTCCCACTTTCTCCTTTCTTTCATCCCCCGTTTCTTTTGTTTACTTTTTTTCTTTTTTTCTCTCTCTCTTTTCTCTCTTTTTTTTTCTTTTCTCCTTTCTTTCTTTTCTTTCTTTCTTTTCTTTTTTTCCCTTTCTTTCCTCTCCTTCCTCTTTTTTTTTTTCTTTCCCTTTCCCTCTCGTTTTTTCCTTCCCCCTTTTCTCATTCTTACCGACGGCAGCGCAATTTTACCGACAATATCCTGACAGGTGTGTGTGTGGGGGGGGGGTGTCGCACCTCCCCGACACCTCCCTTTAGCGACGCCCCTGGACCCCACGCCTATTAGTTACCTGCCTGTGTCACAAATAAGGTATCAAAATATGCTTATCTGACCGTAATTGCCTATAGCCCCTGAGCTTCCGGGGGCTCTGCCCCTGGACCCCACCAAGGGCCATAAGGCGGGCCCCCGGATGCTCATCTGACCGTAATTAAATCCTAAAACCCCTGAGCATTTGGGGGCTCCGCCCCTGTACCCCAAGCCAATTAGTAACATGCAGGTGTCACAAATAATTATCAAAATGTGCTCATCTGACCGTTATTAAATGCCTAAAACCCATGAGCTAATTCCGGGGGCTCCGCTCTTTGACCACACCGGGGCTTTGCCCCTGGACCCCGCGCCAATTTCCGCTCCATTCGCTTCGCTTGCTACGCTCTTCTTGATCGTAAATAATTTAGCCCCCCCCCCTCCCAATTTGAAAAACGTTCCGCGGGCATAGGCGCCGGAAGTGGGGGGGGGGGGGGACAGTTGCCCCCCCCCCAACCAAAAAAGTGTGGGGGGGGGGGGCAAAACGCATTTTTGTCCCCCAAACCCCCTCCAAAAAACAACGACAGTATTAAGGAGTAAAGATGGTTTGTATTTTTAACCTCAAAAGAACATAATAATAAAAACCTGAATTAAATCACATATAAAATTCCATTCAAAGATAAGGAAAGTTAACTGGAATTAAATTTCCTAAACATTGCGCATGCCACCTATATTTATCAATGGAGGTTTTTTCCCGGCCCCCCCCCCCCCCACTCAGTGTTATTTAGGGTACGCATATGCTCGTTCCCTCTTTTTGAAAGCACCCCTATCTGAGGACTGCCAATATTTCCGAACCCCCCTTTCGCGGGCTTTTCGCGGGCTTTCCTGCCTTGGAGACCCCCCTAAATCAGGAAAAATGCTCAATGTACCCCCCTAAATTCGGAATGATTTCTCAGGAGTCCAAAGAGATGAGAGAAAAAAAAAAAAAAACACCCCCTTTTTAAAGAAATCTCCGGGTGAAAAGTCAAATACACCCCTTTTTTTACAATTCTCGGGCCGGACTTTGTCGCACGAAAAATACCCCTTTACCGGACATTTTGGCAACACGCATGCGGTCATTTCGAAACCTGAGTGGGGGGGGGGGGGGCCGGGTTTTTTTTATAATAGTGATACGCGCAAATCGTGGACATATCGTGAGAGAATGGGAAAGCGTGTCTGTTTTTTGTTATAGGGCTGAGAAGACATGAGATCCCATCATAGTGTGGAAACACTGCTTGTGAATGTGTCCAACTATATCCTGCAAGGGATGGATAGGGGTAACTCAACTGCTCTCCTGCTGCTAGACTTGTCCTCCGCCTTCGACACCGTTAATCACACTATCCTTTTGAACACACTTAGTTCACTTGGTGTCAAGGGTGAGGCACACAAATGGTTCGAGTCTTATCTATCATACCACTCTCAGATCGTTTGTATTAATGGTTGCAAATCAGTTGCTTTGCCTCTATCTTGTGGAGTACCACAGGGTTCTGTGGGCGGGCCTACTCTCTTCTCAATTTATTTAATTGGATTGCGACAAGTTTTGTTACAACATGGCATAGATTATCATATTTATGCAGACGATATTCAACTTATGATTTCCTTCAATTCAGATCAAGCCGCTGCAGAACGAGCCGTTCATCGCCTTGAATCTTGCATGGCTGATGCTCATGATTGGATGCTCGCACGTTCCTTGAAATTAAATTTAGACAAATGTAAATTCCTTATATTTGGTTCCAAAGTACAGCTTAGTAAAGTTAATATCAATTGCATTTCATTTTCTGGCCACATAATTCACTTGTCACAAACGTGTCGCAATCTCGGTGTTATGTTTGACTCACATAATGACAATGTCTGACCAAGTTTCTAATATTTGTAGATCAGTAAGGTACCAATTGCGTAATATCGGTTTTATTCGTAAATATTTGTCCAAGTCTGCCACCGAAAAATTAGTTCATGCTCTGATTTCCTCCCGTCTTGATTTTGGCAATGCCCTCCTAATCAATCTACCCCAGCAGAATCTTCTGTCCAAACTCCAGAAGCTTCAAAACGCTGCAGCTCGTATTGTTTCTCTGACCACCAAGCGTACCCACATTTCCCCAGTTTTGCAGTCGCTACACTGGCTCCCAGTAAAAGATCGCATTGTTTTCAAAATTTTGTTGTTTACCTTTCATTGCGTTCACGGCTCTGCTCCTCAATACCTTATCTCTCTAATCCAAAACTACACTCCTGCAAGACCTCTACGCTCATCCACTTCCAATTTTCTTGTGACCCCCAAAATTACCAAAACGTGGGGGGGGGGGGGGGAAGATCATTTGCATACTCTATAGTCCTAAATTATGGAATGGCCTTCCTGAAGACATCAACAAATGTTTATCCTCTGATTCTTTCAAAACTCATCTCAAAACATTCCTTTTCAAGTCTTGATCGTTTTTTCCTGTTTACACGCGCCTTGAGCACTCCACAGAGTGGATTTGGCGCGATACAAGTCACATTATTATTATTATCATTATTATGAGCCCCTGAACGCTGGCGTACTGAGAGGGGGGGGGGGGAAGGGATTTCTTATTCGATACCAGTGATTTACAAATGTTGCTGAAATGGCTCGATTTTCCGGTATTTTTTTCTCAATTTTTTTTGTAAGTCATACCTTTTTATGCGTTTGTTGAAAAATTAGAAATTCCCAAATTTACAGTCGGACGAAAAATATGCTCATTTAGAAGCTTTTATGTCATGGTCTGCAAAACAGATGGGCTCGAGCCCCCGTCACTTTTTGAAAAAGTATGTTACAGAGAAAAGGAAAGAAAGAGAGAGAGAAAAATTAAGTGACCTGCCAATGTCGCAAATGAGGTATCAAATATGCTCATCTGACCGTAATTAAATGCCTAAAACCCCAGAGCTTACGGAGGCCCCACCCCCGGACCCCACTAAGGGCCCTAAGGCGGTCCCCTGGATCGGCTCATCTGACCGTAATTAAATACCTAAAACCCCAGAGCTTCCGGGGGCTCTGCCCCTTGGACCCCACCAAGGGCCCTAAGGCGGCCCATGGATGCTCATCTGACCGTAGTTAAATATTAAAACCTCGGAGCTTCCGGGGCCCTGCCCCTGGACCACATCAATGGCCTTAAAGAGGGCCCCTGGATGCTCATCTAACCGTAATTGAATATACATAAAACCCCTGAGCTTCCGGGGGCTCTGCTCCCTGGACTCTCCGGCAATTATATAGTGACCTGCCAGTGTCACAAATAAGGTATCTAAATATGCTTATCTGACCGTAATTTAATGCCTAAAAAACCCTGAGCTTCCAGGGGCTCAGCCCCTTGACCCCCTGCTGAGGCTCAGGCCCTGGACACTTTACGCTCTTTTTTTTTAAACGTTCCGCGGGGCCTGAAACGTGTAAGAGTGGTGGGGATGCGGATTTTTTTCTTCCCCCCCTCCTAAACGTTTTTGCTCATTACGCCACTGTGTATATCGGATATCCGGAAGTATATCTGGCGCTTCTCCTTTTTTCGCCCAAAATGTTGGAGAATGCATTATCAATTCGAAAATGAAGTTGTTATAGCACTATGCTTACAGTACAGAGATACGAAGCCCAACTAATGGCTAAGAAAATTTATGATCGAGGCATTTGCTGTTGATACTTACGACCCTAGCTATAGGTCGAGCAATCAAAGTACGTAGGCCTACACGAAAAGATGTAGGCATTCACGCATATCTGTTGGTCTGTGTTGAAAATTTTTCATCTGTTTTTGTTAAATTGTTTCTTATTTGTTGATTGTTGCGACTGTTGTCAAAGTTTTGTTTCGTTTTGTTTTGTTTTGCTTTTTTTTGTTTAGTTCTGTTCTGTTTTGATTTGTTTTGTTTGTTTTGTTTTGTGTTATGATTTGTTTTGTTTTTCTCCATGCAAAGCTCCCCAGAAGCCCCCCCCCCCCCCCCAGGAACATCTTTTAGAACCGCTCCGACGGCCGACCAAGCCTGCAAGAGATCAAAACCAATCGCAATAGATACACGTGTCACCACCTATTCATACTGCCTAAGTTATTAAAATGTAATTCAAATAGCTGTTTGTTGCAAGCCGAGTTGATGGCCCACGTCTATGACGGGCGGATCGTGCCATAAAGATGACAACTATACAACTATACATCCATCGAATGGATGTAAGGTTTTAACCAATCAGAACGCAGGAAACTGTTCAACTATACAAGTATACAACTATACGACTATGCAACCATACAGCTATAGAACGCATGTACGGTTGTTACGTTTGCGGGCCGAAATGCCATAGTTGCGAACAACCATACATCCATTCAGCTCTATGGCTGTACGGATTTAACCAATCACAATGCAGGAAACTATACAGCCATGGCGGCGAGAATGTCTGTATAGTTCTATGGTTGTACGGTTTTAACCAATCACAGTGCAAGTAACTATACAGCCATTGCGCCGAGAATGTCTGTATGGTTTTATGGCTGCATAGTTTTCACCAAAAAGTGCAGGAAACTATACAGTGCGTCCCAGAAAAAACGAAACCGAGAAGTATCGATGTTTTATCATAACTTAATCACAACCATAATTAATGAATGATACATATTTGGAAAGCTTAGAGTCCCCTCTTTCAGTTGATGCTACTCACGTGATGCATATTTCACGCATGAGTGATTTAAAGCAATTTGAAGTAAGGAAACCAAAAAGTAATTTGGAGGGCGGTATCTGAATTTCCAAGAAAAATTCATATTTCTAGAAAGTTCATTTTCTGCTCTTTCATATGATACCTCAATCAAGAAAAATGAGCCAGGAATAACAAAGTTCTGTTTGTTTAAAGTAGCCCTTACATTTTCATAATTTTAACAAACGAATTCGTTTTCACTGGGTGCCTGCCGTAGCAAAAAGCAGATTTGACAAAAGACTTAACTCCGTTTCGTTGACAATCAACCATGCATGAAGACTCTCGTCTACGGCTGATTGTCAACGAAACGGAGTTAAGTCTTTTGTTAATTTCGTTTATTGATACGGCAGGCAGCCAGTGAAACCGAATTCGTTTAATAAAATTATGGAAATGCAAGCACTACTTTAAACTAACAGAACTTTGTCATTCCTCGCTCATTTTTCTTGATTGAGGTATCATATGAAAGAGCAGAAAATGAACTTTCTAGAAATGTGAATTTTTCTTCGAAATTCAGATACCGCCCGCCAAATGTCTTTTTGGTTTCCTTCCTTCAAATTGCTTTTAATCACTCATGCGTGAAATATGCATTATCTGAGTAGCATCAACTGAAAGAGGAGACTCTAAGCTTTCCAAATATGTATCATTCATTAATTATAGTTGTGATTAAGTTATGATAGAACATCGATACTTCTCGGTTTCGTTTTTTCTGGGACGCACTGTACAGCCATGGCGGCGAGAATGTCTGTATAGTTTTATGGCTGTACGGTTTTAATCACAATGCAGGAAATTATATAGACTAGCCTTGCATCGCTAAACTTATGCAATAAGGCAAAGAATTTGTTGTTTAACCGAACGATATTCTAAATAAACATACAAATATTAGTCCCCAACTGGGAAAAAGATGGGCGAATTGCACCAGTTCATGCATTTCAGTCCCATTCATATAAATTCATGCAGGTCCAACTGCAAATGTCTACCAAAGTTTAATGTTCGGTTAGGAAAGGTACAAATTAATTAATTTAATTTATTCGTGCAGTTGATAACAATGTAGGTCCTGCACGTCATTAGGAATAATCATGTTGTAGTCTATATATACATTTTGCCGATGGGTCTGTTGCTTAGAGAGAGATCTAGACCCTATATACCCTAGACTAGATCTAAATAGACCTAGGTGATCTAGATCTACAGTTGCCGATTTAGGAAATTAGATCTAGATCTAGACCTAGTCTAGTATTAGTAGATCTAAATAGGAGTAAATCTAGGCCTATAGTCTACTAATATTTCTATAATAGACCTAGATCTAGTCTACTAGAGTAGATCTAGGTCTAGTCTATAGTAATAATAGTCTAGATCTACTATTTTACTAGTAGGTCTAGGCCTATTTATAGTAATAGTCCACTAAATTAAATAGAATAGTACTAGGCTAGACCTAGTAGTAGCAGTACTAATTAAGCACTAGATCTAGGCCTAGTACTAGTACTAGACCTAGCTATCACCTAGTTCTGGTCGACTACTAGTAAATCTACCACTAGATCCAATATTATTTAGTACTAGTAGGCCTATAAGATCAATTTTTATTTTTTTATTTATTCCATCATTGCTTTGCTATGTTCAGCATTCAATGGCTTTAGAGGCATAAGTGTCGGCTAACTCAGACATTCTCGCCGCCATGGCTGTATAGTTTCCTGCATTATGATTGGTTAAAACCGTACTGCCATAAAACTATACAGACATTCTCGCCGCCATGGCTGTATAGTTTCCTGCATTGTGATTGGTTAAAACTATGCAACCATAAAACCATACAGACATTCTCGGTGCAATGGCTGTATAGTTACTTGCACTGTGATTGGTTAAAACTGTACAGCCATAAAACTATACAGACATTCTCGCCGCCATGGCTGTATAGTCTCCTGCATTGTGATTGGTTAAATCCGTACAGCCATAGAGCTGAATAGATGTATGGTTGTTCGCAATTATGGCATTTCGGCCCGCAAACGTAACAACCGTACATGCGTTCTATAGCTGTATGGTTGCATAGTCGTATAGTTGTATAGTTGTATAGTTGTACAGTTTCCTGCGTTCTGATTGGTTAAAACCTTACATCCATTCGATGGATGTATAGTTGTATAGTTGTCATCTTTATGGCACGATCCGCCCGTCATACACGTCACTGTACTGAAGCATTGTTGTATTTTTTGTTACTAAGCTGCGTGGTACTATTTTCGAGGTCTTTTAATGTTTAATTGTTCCCCGATTTCCTCTAACGTTGCTCAAACCGCATGATTTCGACAAGAACAATGAAGGTGCTAGGAGTATTTACAGTTGCTGTAGTCTCATTAATTTATCTGCTCATGCCAGCAGATGCAGAAGCCAAGGAGGCAACAAAGAAAGGTGCTTTGGTGACTGACAAGGTAAGTTATGCGCGAACAAAAATCAGGGGCGTCAAATTACTCTGGACCCACGCATAGTAAACTGTGTTTCAAAACTTTCGGCGCTTGTTCAGAGGCCTATCCAAAATTTGACCCGTAACTCCTGCGTGGAGATACCCTACTAAAACCTACCCAAAATGAAGTAAATATTCATTAAATGTCCATATAAAGATCATGAGTTAAAAGTCATTATGTTTATTACCTGTTTCGTGTCAATTTTCTTGTTATTTTTGGAGTAGGGTCTAGGCCTAGTCTATATTTCGGAAAAACGTACTAGATCTAGTACAGTAGGCCTAGCCCTAGGCCTACACTTTTTCACAGGTTTCACGGCAAACCGCTGCACTATAGATCTACAACCATACCGATGGTTGGTTGCGGGCGATCAGACACCCAACAATTAGTTTATTCTCTCCCATTGGATTAGCCGCTCGAGCGGCTTCAAATTTAAGTGAGAGAGGGCTCACTTTAACTTCTCACTTATGCAAGGGTCACTCTGTGGCCTGGACCCACCCTCCTCAGGTCATCACCTTTCTTCACCTGAGCCAATTATTTGTAACCTCAGGGTTTCACCATCACTTCATGTGCTTTACAAAAAACAAAGGCAAAGCATCACTCTTATCAGCAAATGTGTTAGTCCAGGCTTCACCCTTTGAATTATTTGCATAGGTGATGCTTCACTTTTGTCAGTTTTACATAGGTGAGGCTTCACTTGTGTCAGTTTTCCATAGGTGAGGCTTCACTTTTGTAAGTTTTCGGCCGGTCTGAAGCTTCACCACTGTTTCACCATACTGGCCATTTGCATAGTTCAAACATTGAAATCTCGCGAAAATATAGGCTAAGTTTTATGCACAGATTTCGTTAATAATCAATCGTAAAACAGGGTCGGAGTAGTACCGTCTCAAAATGATCGGAAAACTCTGAACTTTCTATTTTTTTTCAACTCACCTCGCAAAAACTTGGGGCCAAAACTTGGCACGATCTGCGCTGCGCATGCTTGGTACAATACCGACAGCTCGTAGGCTACTAGTCTCGTTTCCAGACTTGAGGCTGGCCTTTCAGGCACGTATACTGCGAATACTCACGCAACTAGTTATGTGTAGGAGACTAGTAGACTACTCGAAAACGATCTCGTGAAATCTCGAAATCAGTTTCGCTGGAGAAAAGTTCGGTGACCTCAGGACGATCACTCTGCGAGTGCATGAGTGACCGGAATAAAAATTAAATAGTTGTTTTGAAACGCACGATTTCGACATGATTTCGACATATTTTCGACGCGACCGGTAGTGGCTTCGATGTCACATCACCTGAACAAACAAGGCGACCGATTGGATTCGATGTCACATCACCAGAAAAAAACAAATTACTCGTCAAAGCTTCACACATTTCATCAATTTGTATAGTAAAGCTTCACCCAATGAAGAAAAACGAACGTTAGGACTTCACTACAACAACAAATAGGTCAGGGTCAGGCTTAGGCGTCGAGTCGACGTCGATATTTGGCGACCTCTGAGGAGGGTGGGTCCAGGCCACAGAGTGACCCTTGCATTAACAAAGAGCGCAATGACAATGCCAATACGTAATATTAATACATTACACACTGCTTTAAACAGGTGACCGTGACGCACTTCACACATAAATGATGCACACTCGGCAAAGGTACACCTATGCAATAGAAAAATCAACAAACATTTCAGTACAACTTGTACTAGACCGAATTTTCCGTCTCTTTCGTTCGTTAGCCTCTTATTGGGGTAGGGTCGGCCGGCTCTCTCTTTAGAGACGGAAGCCGTTTATACACATGTCCTTGCTAACGCCACGGCCAGTTCTGGTCGTAGTGTTTTTGCCCCCAAAATCCCCCAAAATGTCATTTTACCTCATGCATTGATTATTTAAAATTAGGAGAAGGTTATACTAACATCGGTTCCACTTACCAACTTGACTGTATAATCCGTTTAATGGTCCCTTTTAAGGAAATTACGGGTCTAAATTGACAGCCGTGTTGAAAATCTTGCAAGGCGTGTTAAACTCTCGCTGCCGGAGTCATCTAAATCAATCTCATCCCTTCTAGTCTACGCCGAAGGCAAAATGATTATGAAGGAAAAACTGTGCGCCATCTACACGTTCGTAATGGCGTTATCACAGTTTTTCCTTCATAATCATTTTGCCTTCGGCGTAGACTAGAAGGGATGAGATTGATTTAGATGACTCCGGCAGTGAGAGTTTAACACGCCTTGCAAGATTTTCAACACGGCTGTCAATTTAGACCCGTAATTTCCTTAAAAGGGACCATTAAACGGATTATACAGTCAAGTTGGTAAGTGGAACCGATGTTAGTATAACCTTCTCCTAATTTTAAATAATCAATGCATGAGGTAAAATGACATTTTGGGGGATTTTGGGGGCAAAACGCTACGACCAGAACTGGCCGTGGCGTTAGCAAGGACATGTGTATAAACGGCTTCCGTCTCTAAAGAGAGAGCCAGCCGACCCTACCCCAATAAGAGGCTAACGAACGAAAGAGACGGAAAATTCGGTCTAAACTTGTACTTGCAAGTTTGTACCCTAAATTTGACGAAAATGAGAATTTTTCAAACTTAAGTAAGACTTAAACTTAACTTTATAAGGATGCTGAAAAAATTGTAAAAAATCAAAGGTTTGACTGGAATATCATGATTTTGTTATCAGATCAAATGGAAAATCGCAAGCTTTTTCCTCGCAATAATATCTTATAATGTTGAGCGAATGGCAGCCAGCAATAGCCTATCAGATCAGAAGGACACATGTAGGCGCCAATTTAGGAAAATAAGGCCGAGACGGGATGAACGTAATGCGTATGCGCTAGATGTAAGCTAAAGTTCTTTGTGCACCGAGAGTTCAGGACCCTAGCCCTAGCACATACATGTAGAACTTTACCACATTGAGCTCTGTAGACTGTACAGTGAGTTTTTGTCCAGATTTTTGGGGCTCCATTATTTAAATCATGTATTTGATTAGCCTAGAAGATCAAAAGTTTGTCAACACACTGACAAACATCTAGAATTTGAATATTGACATGTGGAAAATTAAAGTTGATGGCAATTAATGACTGTCCTGGCTAAACTATGCTTGCTTTAATTGCTTATATTGTGTATTAAAGAGAAGGTTGAGTTCTGGGAAGAGGTAACAAATAATTTGTGAGCGTTATCATTGTTATTATGCAAGGGTGGAAGAACATCAGATTAAACATGTTCCCTGAATAGCATGGCTCTTCAAATGCCTTCATATTCTAAACATGACATGAAACATCGTAAAAATCTGGGGAAGGATTTTTTCGCCATGTGTTCGTGTAGTCCCATATACATCATTCTGTGTACAGTGCTTGTAACTTTGCCAAGATTTGGCCAAATTTCTTATCATTTTGATGATTCCAGAACCTTGCAATACACACGAATACTTATATACTACATGTAGATGATCAACCTTTTCAGATAGATTCCACACCGTTTCTTTCACAATGCAATCACATGACCAGAACTCAACTTTATCTTTAAGTATACTTGTATTATTTTAGAACAATAATAGAGTACTGAAATGTGACCGTCATACTGGCCAGCAGTTCTCAAGGTTGCTTGTTCCAAAAGTATTTGATTTTTTGGTGATCACACCAACGCCAATCTGCAATCACTGAATTTTCCCTGCTCCAGCCAGTTGCTTGAATAATTTTGTGGTGAACCTCATGCACAGGCCGTTTTGTTTAGAACCAGTTATCTGGACGGCAAGCGAATATGTTGTTGCACTTTGGTACTCTATATATAAAGGAATCACTTACATTCTTACATTGTTTGTTTCAATTACACTACAGGTCTTCTTTGATATTACAATTGGAGATGAAAAAATTGGCAGGATTGTGATCGGTCTCTTTGGACAAACTGTTCCTAAAACAGCCAAGAATTTCATCGGCTTGGCCACTGGTGAGGTAAGCAAGGAATCGTGCCTGTTTTATATTCGACATCAGTCATTACTTTAAGAAAGCAAGATTTTTTTGCCAGGGCTTAAAGATAGAGCTAGAAATGGGAAGGAACAAGGAAATCTTGGACCAAAGGGAAGAGAAGAATGGAAATCAGACAACCACATATTATGTGCGAATCAAATTTCATGGGAACAAGAACACATGGGAACAATCTGTTTGCACAATGGATAATTTCATTGTCATGCTGAGAACTACGGGGAGCTTCAATGTACATGTGTTACGTGGCATACAGCAAACAGAAAGGTTGTTCCCAAATTGCCAATAATAATTTGTTTAGCAAATGTTTTATGAAAATATACCACCTGCATTTTATTATCTGTGCCTGTGGAATATTCATTAATCTATACAAATTGAAATGTAAATGTAGGAACAACTTTACATTTTCAAACATGATTGATTGATTGATTGATTTATTCATGTCATATAACAATTGTTTGCACCATAATGAATATAGTTGACAAAGTAAGATCAAAATTATGAAATGAAACAGGAACCTACTGGAAAGCATAGCTTGATTTTTATCAAGAAAAAAATTATTACTAGTTTAATCGAGAGAAGTTTTTTTGTTCTAAATGGTCATTTCATTTGTTGGTTGTTTATATTATGTATATTCCAGTTATTATTTCTCATTGGAAATCCATCTTTTTGAGAATATATTAGAAAATTTAATCAAACAAAATCATGTTTTTCTGTGTGTTTCCAGAAAGGATTTGGATACAAAGGAAGCAAGTTTCATCGAGTGATCAAGGATTTCATGATCCAGGGAGGTGACTTCACCAAGGGAGATGGCACAGGAGGTAAGCTATCTCATCATATGAAGATTTTAATTCCCAAAGGAGCTAATCCATATTTGCTTATTCAGAGAAAAAAAGAAATTGTTTACCAGATTTTGTACAGGCGTCTATGGAAAAGTAATATTACATTGTAGAAGGTGCATTGTTTCATAATTGCTACCAAAATTTAGGTAAATAATTTTTTTGAAAGAGGGGTTCTTAAGTGAATAATGTGGGATATCAATAACTCAATTTTCATCAAAAATGGATTTAGCTCCTTTTAGAATTAAACTCATCATACAGTATGTGGACATGTAATAGTATTGAGGGGAAAAAAGATGTCATTTTGGATATTGTGGTAAAGCTACCGGGGAGAGGAGTGGTAGGGGGGTAGGGGACACTTATCGTGAGGCATACTGTCAGATCACCACGAAACCGTAGCATCTAGGGTCAAATTTCGGCAAGACGTTATCTTCGTATAAACTTTAAAGCCTGTTCACATGGTCAACTGCCTTTTTAAACAAAACTGCAGAATCTGAATATAAAAGAAATTGCTTACAAAGGAAATGCTGAGTGGGATTGCCAAAAAAATAACCACATGCAGCATAGGCCCAAATTAAAGCATACTCTCCTAGCCTTGGGGGTGTTTCACAAAGATGCTAAGTTGAACTTGTCTCTAAGTTGGACTTAACATTTATGGAAAGCCATTAGCATCTATGAACATTTTTTGTTACAGTTTTTTTTAAAGGCATAAAATGTTGAATCAAATCATTCATATTTTCTATTATCAAGGAGATTTCATGTTCTTGATGTGGAATTCATAAAAAGTCTAAAATATTTGAACTTTATATTTTATTTTAAGGCTACAAATGGCTCTCCATAAGTTTTAAGTCCAACTTAGAGTCAAGTTTGACTTAGTATCTTTGTGAAACACCCCTCCCCCCTTGTGTCATAGTTGCAGAAATATGAAGCACACCGTTCTTGTTACATTTGATTTATCTTTTCATATCTGAACAGGGATGTATCAAAAGCAATTATTGTGTTTTATTTTTCCTTCAGGTAAGAGCATCTACGGTGACAAATTCAAGGACGAGAACTTCAAGCTGAGCCACTACGGTGCTGGGTGGCTGAGCATGGCCAACGCAGGCAAGGACACCAATGGATCCCAGTTCTTCCTTACAACCATCAAGACAGGCTGGCTCGATGGCAAGCATGTGGTCTTTGGAAAAATTTTAGAAGGAATGGTGAGTGGTTCACCTCGTGATCAGAAGAAAAGAATCGCATATTGAAGCTATGATGCATCTTTCATGCTTTTTAATTGCATCTCTTTTGCCCTTCTTTTTTTTTTTCTTATCATGGAAATGACTTTAAAGTCTTGAACCTAATGTGACACATGTTACATTTTATATCAGTAATAGAACTTAAGAACCACATTGTTTTTTTGACATGAAGAAATATGAGGGTACATGTACCATCTATTTTGACTGATTAAAATATAAAATGACAGCAAAACTGATCATGAAGTTGTCAACATTCTTTTTAAAAGAGGACAACTTATGGAATTTAAAGAAGAATATGTTGTTTGAAACATTTCCAGTTTTCCATATTATTAAAATCATATGAAAACAGCCAACAACCCATTCATATGTTTCATGCGATATCTCTTTCAAGGTTATATCTTAAAATAGTAATCTATTAATTAGCGCTGATTAAGCTATGCTGACATCAGTCAACGAAGGAAATGAAAATCATTTTTGTGTACATACAATGTGGAACATGGAGTCATAAACTTTTCTTTTGGTACAAGACTCCGTAGGAAACTATTGAAAATGAGTCACAGTAGCAGTTCAATCAACAAAATTCTTTAGAATCCCCTGCATTCCACTGCTATTAGTTTCTTGACTGAAGGTTAAGACTGATATTACAATTTTTCACAGGTACTTGTAAAAAAAAATTTGTTTTATTTAATTTTTGCAGGATGTCGTGAGAAAGATTGAAAGTACCAAGACGGGGCGTAATGACAAACCTGCGAAAGATGTCGTCATCGCTGACAGCGGCACTATTGAAGTAGAGGAGCCTTTCACCGTCGACAAGAAAGGAGTATAAACTGCCTCCATTCCTTCCTGCCTCAAGGGGGGGGGGGGCGTTTCACAAAGCCCTTTTCAATGACAAATTACAAAATCAATGACAAATCTGCTGATAACCAATCAGAAGCAAGGATTTCAGTAGCTTATCACAAAGACTGTCATTTGTCACTGACGACCAGTTTTGTGAAACAGGTCCCCAGTTCTACCTAGATGTACAAATTTACAGCAACAACAGAACACTTTCTTTCAGGAAATAGATGTATAGCTTGTCTAGTTTTTCAAATTCACATGCAGTTTATGCAATATTTCATCAATTAAAATCATAACGATGGTAGTGGTTCCGCTAAGAAATCAAACTGTATGGCCTAGATCCCTGATTGTTTGACCTCGGTTTTTCGTGTGTATATAATTTCAAACTTGTCTATATCTGAGGAATACATCTGTTCTAATCAGTGTGTTATTGTTCTCACATTCGTAGAAAGTATAGGTGGAAAGTCATCCAGATTCCCTTGCACTGTCATACATAGCTAATAGTTACTGCGCTGCTTTATTCTCTTCAATGGTTTTACTATCAATAGTATCTAATACATAGTATGAAAAATCATTTTTGTAATAGAAAAGAAATCTTTGTAGAGTTTTATTGTGATAGATGACATACCTGCAGAATTGCATAATCTGCTTTTTTACTGTATTTCTCTACCGGTGATCAATTATCTTTGGTGATTTTTCTATCTCTACCATTCTTCTTGTCATAACCTTGAAATTGTCGGGGACAGAAATCATCAAGAATTAAATAGTGCAGTTATTACTTACTATAATTGTGTGTCCCTATACCATAAATTAATGAATGCTTTCTCTATCTGTTTTGTTGGTTTGTGTTGTATCTACTTATGGCAATTTCATAGACAATCATGACATTTTGAATAGCTTCGCCCCATTGTAAGGATCTCTGATAACTATCCAACATGGATTAAATCTTTTTTCTTATTTCAAACAGACAAAATGCCTCTTTTTTGTCTCTTATCTGCATCGCTCTGCTTGGTAGTTGCATTAGATAAAAGATAGTAGTCAAAATAGAATAGCTTGATAATCAAAACGTGATGTCATTGTATGTACAATAAACAGTGCCTTTATTCACACCCATTCACTGTGAGTCTAGGAAGCAATATATATAACCAAAAATACGAAATGTTGTATGCATGTACATTTACTAGAAACTCACAGAAAACAAGATAGCAACTGCTTGTATGTTCCTGGTACATGAAGAGGATGTTTTATTTTGTAACTCTTTGATGGCTTTGGTCGACCACTGGAACAAGTGGGAATGCCATAGTAAACTTTTGTCACACACATGAATAATTGTATACTTCACTCAATGTGGCAATTCAGGATTTCGATCCACGGTGAATAAAGAATTAAAGGTTATATATATATATATATATACATTCTTTTCAGGTTATCTAGTTTTTGGCCAAGGAACAGTCATGGGTTGATATGGATGGATTCAGAAATGTTATTTGAGATGTTGAATTCATTTTTTACATTCTTTGCAGTTATGAAGCAATATTTTGATTACAGTGATCTTATACGTAGTGTCCATTTCTTTTTAGCAGGTGTGATGTCAAATTCCTTAAATCATTTTTTTTTTTTGGGGTGGAGGGATATATGTTCATGCAAGAAAATAAAGACACACAGTGCACCTGTTAATTACAAATCTAATAATGATTGTTCCTTTGGAATTGATGTGTTCACGAATGTACCTGCTTGTGTTTTTATGTGGAACTTACATTAAGAGAACAGACAGAGGATCAGCAAGGAATACTATAAAGGAATGAAGAAGGAGGGAGAGAGAGAGAGGGGGAGAGAGAGGTAGAGAGAGAGAGAGATAGCGGAAAACACATTCTAGTACACACATAGAGTGAGAAGGGAGGGGGGGGGGGGGCAGAGGGGAGAGAATCGCACAAAAAGAGAATCGGTAATAACGAAAGCAATTAAGAAAGGACTATACTAGGAGGATAATAAGAAATAGAGGATGCCGTAAGCCACGCCCCTTTCTCTCCTTCCCTCTCGACACCCTGTTCTACTGAACTGAAATTGATAAAGAGAGAGAGAGAGAGATTAACATGCGAACAATTCAAAGAGAGTTTGAAAGAAACAAAATCATTGCAGAATAAAGGGGATTCATATTTGGCACTCAGCATATTATTATCATTGTCATTAAATGTCATTATCACCATCATATACAAACAAAGTGTATGTTCTCCGCAGTTTATGTGTTTTTGTCTTCAATTTAATTACCATGAGGCATGGTAGGTATATCATATAGCCATTGGTTAGTTAGACCTGTTCAATAGGATAGCAGTGCGAATTCACAACTGTTACAGCTGTATATACTGAATTCACGCCTTCTAACAAAGCTTTCAGGGCCATCTTATGATGCCACACCTAATTCGTTTAGAACACGTCGTACACATCCACCCATGTAATGATTTCTGGAGGGTCGCTAGGAAAGGGGGGGGGGTGGGGGTAGTGATACCCCTACATAATATTCTATTGGCAAATCATATATTATTTTTAGTCTATTGGAAAATCTTAAACACAAACGACGTTTCTGTTTCTTCTCTCAGTATCTTGTTCAAGATTTTCAGCAAACAAGTCAGCAGATTTGGACGGACGCCCCCTTTAAAAATAGTCTTGCGACGCCCCTCGTATGATTTCACAAGAATTGTTTCATCGCAATCGAACAATATATTAATCACTAAGTAGAATGAATAAGAGTGGTATTTGTCTTTATACAAAGAGAAAGTATACAATGCACTGCTGACAGGAAACCTAATTAGGGGTTATAGTTTTTGTGATTGTAATATCCTAAATGAGTTGTCTTGTAGACAATCATATTAGCAGCTTATGGATTTCAATTTTATTCCGAAATGGATAATCATGACGGCTTCAGTTTTTGAGCGAAATTCAAGGGAGCAACTTTCGAGTGAAGGAGTATATTTCTGATTGACGTTGTCATTGTTTCTATTCGTACCTGTGTCTGATGATAAAAGGGATTACGCCATAGCTTTAGAGCACGCTACTTGGTAATCGTTTATTTAATTCCACTTATTTTGTGTTTATGAAGTATTATGGAGCGACAGTCTTGGAAATAATCAAAAGGATTTACTTTTCTTTTTGACAATTAGTTTCGTGATTTATTTTGTTGAATTCCGTGTTGTTGCATGCGTATCGTCACTAGCTTCTCGTTCATCAAACATTCAATATTTACTGCTCCATATAGGACCAATATTTGTCCTGGTTATTCATTTAACGTGATAATCTTTAAGAGGATGTTAACTATTCCTTTCATAAAACTATGAAATGTCATTTTAGACTACGCTTTAGAAACGTGTCTGTTTTGGAGTTTCTACAGTCGAGTATGAAGTAAATGATTATTTACCATTCATTTTTCACGTCTAGGGATAGGCTTTTAACGTCATCATCCGAAAGACGCGAATCAGTTTCGAACCGAGGACCGTCGGAGTCAATTTGTAGGTGAAGACAGAAACACGACCACTCGACCAACTCACAATCCACGTGGTATAGCCGACATCATAAAGGCTTGTATCATGACAAATTTGTGGTGACTTGAACAAAAGCAGAACTCGACAGGTGAAATAAACCTACCAATACAACTATATTTCGTTATAAAGGAGCGACCTACAAGAACCAAATATGCAAGCCTCCATTTTTCATTTGATAATCGTCCTCACTGCCGAGTTCTTGGCGTCTGTTCGTGGTTATCCAGACGGTGCACCCATGTCAGCCTGCTCTTCATTCACGCCACAACACCCGGGGACGTCGCCGAGCACGGCTCCCTTCCCGTATACGATCACCACAGATACGGCATCGTATGAACCCGGCGGGAAGGTTACAAGTAAGACAGCTTTCTTCACAATTTTCTTTCTTTATGTGTTTATTTGTTTGCATATTTATGTATATATACATTTATATATATAAATATATATATATACATATGTATTTCCATTTATTTATCAATTAACTAATCTATTCATTTAACTTCAAATGGTATAAAATAAACAAGGAAGAAATTGGGAGACAATTTTGTAATCTATATTCCCTAATATTACGCAAAAAGGTTTTACAAATATTATTGATATGACTCCATGAATCCATGAAAGTTTAGTATCGACAGTTACTCCCCAAAATGTAATATGATTTTGAGGCACCTCTTTCAACACATTATTATCAAAAAAAATATTTAATGGCAAATAATCAATTGATTTACTAAAAAGAAAAAAATTTGTTCCTGAAAATTTAAAGATATTTATTTAGCTCTAATCAACTGAGAATTTGTTAATAGTTCAATATTGATAGTTTCTGATAAAGTAAGTGGATTACTGTGAGAAGAAATAAATTAGTATCATCGGCAAAATGTATGAAGGACAATATGTCAGACGATAATATACAGAAATCATTTAGCCTATATAAAGCATAAATGAGAGTGGAATTATTATGCTATCTTTCTTCTACCATCCATAAGGTCTAATAATCATTTGGTGATTATTATTATTTATGATTAAACGATTATTAGACCATTATGAATAGTAGACAAAATTGACAATAGACAAATTGGGAACTGGCAATTAGACCAAATGAGTAGTAGACGTATTAGAGATTGGACCAACTGGTCATTATACCAAATGATGAGTAGACGAAATGATTATTAGACCATGTGGATAGTAGACGGGTTGGGTGTTGACCATATGGGAATAGACCAATTGGGTAGTAGACCAACTGGTTGTAGACCAAATGGATATAAGCCGCCATACTGTTGGTTCAACAAGCGATCATGGTCGCACGGATAGATCGATCGGCTTCACACTCCTTTTATTACAGATGCCCGTCTTCACAAGATACTAGTACTACAAAATTATGCTCTACGTATTTTGATGGTGTGAATAATAACTAGTACTCTTGCTCACCACTTTTCAGTGCAACCTATTGTATGTGATTAAATGCTGTAACCCAAAGTACGGCTGCATGAATAGTGTAATGAAAGGTTGTCGATTTATTGTCCTACAGAATGATCTAAATCGGGCAACTCTCCCGCTCCAGCGCCATTATTTTGACAGGTCCGCCCAATTTCCATTTGTGTTGAAATGTTGTTATCAGTTTTTTTTCTTTTCAATATGGCCAATTTGACATCTTAAAAGAAGAAAAAAAAAATATATAACGTTTGCTGGCTCATCTGGGAAAGTTTGCAGCCCAAAGGGCATTAACCCGGGCCTATTTCTTAACACAGAGATAACGCTTTTCATGAAATGATTGTGACAATATTCTTGATAAACCTTCTTTTTTCTCAGAACTGTATTGATCAATCTAAAGAGTCGTAGAGATTGATCAATCAATTTCTGAAAAGATATTCACCTTGTCTATCAAGAAAAAAAATCACATCCCTACAATTAATTCACGAAAAGGGGGTAAACAAATTTCTTTCTTTCAGTGACGATATCAACAAACACTGGCACTAGCATTCGTGGTTTTTTAATCCAAGCCCGGCTGGTTGGCCAGACCATGCCTGTTGGTTTCTTTGAGACGACGCCCTCTTCGGCCCAACACCTAACATGCCCCGGTGGGCCTGCATTAAATACATTGACACATACTTCAAGAGATAGCAAGACTCGGGTGGAAGTCGGTTGGCGGGCACCTATGTCACTGCGTGGTAACATACAGTTTCTGTAAGTCTTATCATAGGTGTATTAGCGCTTTTATATCTTTTCCCCTTTTCCCCCTTCCATTTTTACAATTATTGATTATTTTATTGTTTCCCTTCATTTCTTTACTTTTCTTCCTTATCACTTCCATTTACCTTTTCTCCATTTTTTTGTTGACCAACTTATCTTAACGATTATCTTGAGTTCGGATGTTGGTTGGATTGTATTCTGAGAGAAAGTGGCATTCATGATTGAATATTTCTTCATAGTTTTTTTTCCCAATGCATTTTCAGTAGATCACTTGTTTCAACTAACAACACATATACAAACACACGAGTGAAAACTTGATGGAAATCGAGTCGCAAAGAAGAATATTCCGTCTTGCAGAACAATGGTTCTGTTTAATAATTAAAGCATTTTATTAACAATAATTTTACATACCAAAAGGACATACTATGTAAACAGTGACATGCCTATCACATTACATGAAGTATACAGAAGGAAGAAAATACTGATATTCGATGTGATGGCGAGGGTAGTCTGTTCTAATTCAGATTATGATAGTCATCAGTTTATCAAAGACAAACTCAGAATTGAAATGCATATTAAAGCTAGAATAAAGAGATATTTCTTCCCTGGCATCATCTAACCTTTAATGCTTTCATTTAATTTTTTGTTATCTATTTCTTATATCTTGATGACCGCAGAGTCACAGTGGTCGAGTCACTCGCTGTTTATTGGACTAACAGATATTCGAATGTTGTCACTGGAGGTATTTGTATTTTGATTATTTTTCAATATGTGACTGTTAACATTCTGATTCTAATTCTCTAATGAACAAACGCGATTCTAGAGGGGGAGAGGGGGGAGGGGGGGGGGGGGGGGGTCGAGACCCACCAAATAATCTTGATAATAACTGAATTTAAGCGAAGAACAGGCAGGCAGGAAATAAATGCAGAAACCCCGAGCCCTCAAGCCCAGCCCCCCCAAACAAAAACAAAAACAAAACAAAACAAAAGAAGAAGAAGAAGAAGAAGAAGAAGAAGATAATCAATGACTGCGCCTGCACATGGAATTTTGATCTCGTCCATTTAATTTATATGAGAAAAGAGAAAATACTGTGTCACTGAACCGGTCATTATCCAGATGTAGTAAGCTAGTTTAGAAACAATTTAGAAACCCTACTTTCGCATTCACGTATACCCTCAAGAGTTGTACGGACAAATAATCATATCGGAGCAAGCACCCACTTGAAACACTGCCGCCTCATTATAAATGCAGTTTTAAAATGTGTATCTTAACATGTTTAAAAAGAAATATATCAGGTAATTTGAATCAAATGTCATCGTCTTGTTTAATGAGTAAAAGGACTCAAATCTTATTGTAGTTTGTTGCATATGCGGCAAAGCGAAAACTTTTACGATTGATTTGAACTCATGTAGGCTTTGAAAAAGGCTTGCAAACCGAACATTATTTGATAATCTTGTCACCATTTCTATCAAGCTGGAGGCATTTATAACTGTCCGGAGACATTCCAATTTCCGCTGGAGACAGACCAAAGTTACGCAAACGTCGATCTCGACGAGGCCCTCGGCGTCGGTGCTCCTCCTTACGACATCATCGCCGGACCCGTATTATCTAACCCGACCCGGCTGGACTTCAGCGCCGCTTTGAGGGAGGGTGTGACAGTGACTCTACGGATGACAGGAGCGATGGATACAAGCAGTGATTGCTCATTTCAGCTTATCTTAACAGGTCATTATCGAAATTGTATTCATTCTATTATTGTGCCTATATTATAAAACGATATTGCCCGAGAATTTTTTGATTTTTGATAAAAAATACATTGTATAAACATTTCTTTATTATAAGATTGTGCAAATAAATCAGGGTTCAGGGTTGTCGGACCATATTTGCTGACTAAGCCGAAGAACAAAAACCTCATGAATTTTTAGAATTTCCTCATCTGCCGACAAAAGGTCCTCAGGTTATCAAACAATAATTTGTATGACGTGCTTAATAACAGATATTTATTATACAACAAAAAAATTGTCATTGTTTTTTTTTGGCCGACACAAGATGATCGTATTTTCCGAGAGCAACGTGAAATTTGCAGACAGAAATAATGGAAGTAGTGCCATGCACCCCATCTCACCTAGACCTATTCTAGCGACGCCCCATATACAGATCTAAACAGTTAGATGGACATGTGAAGGAGATATGGAAGGGGGAAGCGTGAATTTCTTTTCACCTTCCTTTCCCATCTGTCATTGTTTTCTATTTATCCCTACCGTCATTTCCTCTTTCCCCTTTCATTTTGCCATTCAACTGGAGGAGGGCACGTTTCCCCCTGTCCCCCGTAGCCAGAATGGTCCCCACTTAATACTTACCCCACTGTCTTTACCCGCTCCAGATATCCAAGCGCCGAACATAATATGTCCAGGAAACCGGGAGCTCCTGACTTCCTCTTCAGACATCGAGGTCTTCTGGCCTCCAGCGGTGGCCCGAGACAATGTCGGCCTCCGCTCCAGTAACCCTATCACCTACTCTCACATCAATGGGGTCAGACTACCCGTATCACCCTACCCAGTCATAATCACGGCGACGGCTTATGATACATCCGACAACGCGGCCACGTGCGACTTCAGGATCTTGGTTGGAGAGCAAGGTAGGATAATGTCAAAACGAATATAAGTGAAAGGAAGAGATCTGGGACCCGTTTCACAAAGCCTTTTTTAATGACAAATGACCAAGATCAGTGACAAATCTGCTGATAACCAATCAGAAGCAAGGATTTCGGTAGCTTATAACACAAACTGTCATTTGTCTCTGATGACAAGTTTGTGAAACACCCTCCAGTTCAAGCTTCACTCTACCATGCTCATGACTATAGATCTCATTTATTTATTATGTATTATAGAATTGTCAGTGGGGGTGCAAATCTATTCCGAATCATTGTCAACGATCGAGTAGGGGCGTCGCCAGTGGAACATCTTGAATGAGGGAGGGGGTTTTAGATCAAGTTTATCGATTGATTCGAATAATCTTTGACACGAAATGGAATAACTCAAATTATTGTATAAAAGGGGAGAATATTATAAAACTAGAGAGACAACTTGGCAAAAAAGAGTCCATACACCGTACCCTCTATAGCGACGCTCAGAAAGGACGTTTATAAATACTCCTTTTCCCCAAAAACTGGACGAGCACGAAACGCCCTCGACCAGCAGTCTGTAATAGCCACATCTATTGTGAACTTTAGAAACACACTTTAGTATGTACCACCTGCCATTCAAGTTAGCGACATGCGGAATACCGCCCTGCTGACTCCAAAATAAGAAGGTTCAGAAGGTTCATTACCTTACCCTCTTTCATGCTAATCGTGACTATTCATATGATTTGAAAATAAAACCAAAGATAATAGCCTCCCAAATCTGTTTAGTTCTTATAGACAACAGTCGATGTAGATGTGTCCAGTATGTTTCCTGCTCAATAACAAACCAAACATCGCATTTACTTCTTCTCTCACAAGGCGACGACGAGAACCTCATCATGATTGACTGTCCCGTCGACGAGATCGTCACCTTCCCACTCGATGTCGGCACCAGTCACAGTACCATCGATCTTGACATCCAGGGCCGCGACGTCAGCGGTCAGACGGTGCCCGTCTACCGTACCGAGGGACCCACCGATGTCATCCTACCAGGGGTAGTGGAGTACTCGGAGAGGTTCAGGGACGGGCAGCGCTTCACCTTCGTGGCTGAGGACCCCATCACGAGAATGAGTAGTACCTGCAGCTTTGTGGTGAAACTCGTAGGTAAATACAGCAGATTTTCAATGATTCACTATTCTAACACCCCAAACTCCCCAAAGTTAGACTATTATTTGTTAACCACACGCTTCGAAAACAAAATATTCGTTTAGTTTTTTGCGGATCTATAATATCGTGATTTGTTTATAATATGATGAACCCCAAGGCAACCCTTTTGTTTTTAGGGAATCTTCTCTCCTTCCTCTATGTAAAAAAACTGATGTGATATTAATTCGATACAAGAAGGAAATACATGCATTTGGTGATTCCTAGCCGGAATCTGACTTCCAGACTTCCAAATGTTAAACTCATGACCTCCATTTTGGCACCGCATGCATTATAGGTTATGTATCATCGGAAGTAAAAAGTATGATGGAGACAGGTAAGGAGACGCGATAGCTCAGAGGAAGAGCAATGGTCTCGTAACCGAGAGGTCTCGGGTTCGAAACCAAGTCGATGTGCTAGTGCCCTTCGTAAGGCACTAATCATCATTACCAAGTCTTTCGGAGAGGAGTTAAAGCCGTCGGTCCCCTGGTTGCTTACTTATACGAATACAATTGCTTTCTTAGCAGTCAGGTAAACTAACCAATCAAACCAAACCAACAAATCTGTCGATTACCACCTTGATTTCATATCCAAACAGACGACGAGAGTCCAACCATCAAATGTCCGGACAATGTCGAAGTGCGAACGACCCAGGACATGACTTTGGTGACGTGGCCTCCTGCCACCGCCATCGACAACCTTGCCGCTCCTAGCAACATCACCATCTCCTATCGCCCCGGGAATGGTGCTAACCTTGAAGCTACTGACCCACCTAAGATAAGCGTCATCACAGCCGAAGCCAGGGATTTATTCGACAATGTTGCTCAGTGCCAGTTTATCGTCGCTCTCCAGAAAGTCGGTAAGTAGTTATTTTGATAACTTTGATTGATTAGGCGTTAAAGGTCGGCTGTAAATCATTGCATTTTCTCAATGCATGTTGATATGATAAAATACTCTCATACGAAATATTTCTGTAATGATCGCCTGTTGAATATGGTATGAACTCTTTCGAACTGAAGGAATCTGTTGGTAAAATGGCTTGACGCATCATGTGAAACCGGCACACAAGGTTTTCATTTCACTGCGCCAATCTAGGAAATACAGCCATACCTTGCAAATCTAGGTATCGACGCATCTTCAAACCAATGGCGACTCTTTTCTTGACACAAGGTTGCCGGAAATTTTAGCGCAAAGTTTCGTTAATGTCCGAAAAATCGGTGTTGAATGGATACGAGGTGCCAGGCTACTGATCCATTTATTCGCGAAATACGTAAGAATTCATGACACAGTATACAGATGTACAATCTATAGATAACACTTTGTATTTGATAAACACTCGTCAGTTTCAATAGATCAATAATTTGCTAGGCATACGTTAAGAAATTGCGTCTGTGCCTGTAGAGGCTGCATCCTTGCATGGATATGTGTACCTAATCATTATTAATTGTTTACATATCTAAACATTCCTCGTTTCCTTATTTCATGTTCATTTCTCAGCGGCCGATTGTTCGTCATTTCCCAGTCTTCCCGACGCTTCGGCGATGTGCCTTACGACGTCATCGGGTCAGGCGCAATGCTATGTGTCATGTGACCTGGGCTTCCGGTACGTCATGACCTCTAACCTCTTTGTCTGTGAGATAGGAACCAACGGCGCCGCTTACTGGAACCCATCACCTAATGACGCCATGTGTGCAGGTAAATTATAATGCCCTTTAGACAGCTTGTCCGTGTTTTGTGGGTGGCTTTACAGTTCCAACACAAAGAAAGATGTACTAAACTCATAATTTAAACATGTAAGCGTTGCGTCCTAACCTGCTGATAACATATCCTGCGTTCAGGATCATAAAGCTATGAGATAAGTAATTTTCCCTTGTCTGAACGTCGTATATCAATGTCGTGTAACGGAACGTCGTATGCCGAATTGCCGTTTCGAACGATAATTCGATAATGAATCAGAACCCAGCTCTAGTCTGATCGTTGTCGCGTATGAAAATCATTTAACAAGGCGGGGCTTATATCGTGAGCGCGAACTGATGATTGGCTAGCTGACATGTCGATATCATTGACCTCTTCAAAACTCGTTTCCTACGACGTTTCTTTATACGATATTGTGTTCTAGTCCGTACGCTTTTTTTGCTATATTTTTTCCAAGTTAATGTGATTCATCATTAATAGTGTTTTTGTATGTAGTTTGCAAAGAAACTTGGACAAAAATTGAAGAGAATCTACATACACATGCATTGTAGCTGAGCGATAGAGCGTGCATGATATGTTTAATCTTGAGGTTCTGTATGAAGATGTCAGAGAATATATCATTCAGCACTCTTGAAGCTTACCCTTTATCGAATACTGACACAACCAATAATTGTCCGAATGTTTATATACCCTGTTCTCTATCCAAGCGTATGCATTCACAATATCCTCATAACAAACTTTCAATACGTAATTCTAGAACCTCAATTCGGAGAGCGACTGTCCAAGAGCGTCACGATACGCTTCATCGTACCTGACGTCGTCTGTCTCAAAGACGACGACGAACTCGCCCTGATCGTCCGCAACTTCATCGTCCCTCAACTGATTACTGAATCCCTGTGCGAGCATAGGACCGCTCGTGCATGCCAAGATCAATACATTGTACCGTACTGTGGTGGAAAACCAGGAATTAAGAAACGACGTCGACGACGACAGTCAGGGGAGACTCTCCTCGATGTCGATATTGAAGTCAGCTCCGAGGTCAACAACAATACAAACGTATTGCAGGGTAAGATTTACAAAAATACCAAGCCTTTTTAATGCCCATTGCACACGAGGCGCCGTTTTTCTGACGTAGGCTTGCGTCAGCGATTGATGCGTTCATTGACGCAGCACTCTAGGGTTGGATCGTACGAAAAGTGATATCAAATTAAAAAGTGAAACATTGCGTTGAATGGATTAATTGCCTACACTTGATGAATTAGCGCATGTAATATCGCATCGAAATGAAGCCTCGTGAGTGATGGATTTAATTTTGTTGTTATTCGTCTTACAATGTACCGTGTTAATACCTCAGTCACACCGTCAGACTAACCTCAAACCGATCACAAATTGACCACAAACTGACACAATTTGTGCCAATCGTGGTGATGTCGGCAGGGGCTGGTTTGCTGTCGGTTGAGTGTCGGCCTCTTGTCGGTTGACTGTCGGGTCCCATAAAGTGCCGTGGTGTGAAATAACACGCTCGAAAGATCGCCCCCGCTTATACCAGAGATCGACCGGGTTCTAGTCGGTGACTGGTCGGGGACTGGTCGGGGACAGTAGTGCAGGGAGGAATTTTGTTTCAAGCATGGAGAAATGATAAAAACATACTTTTTGTTTGTTCATGATCATTATGTAATATGCAGAGTATCCTCTGTGACATCAATAACAAAAAACACTTTTATTTCATTTTCGTCACCCACCTCGTCATCCGCTTCGAGCAGTAATAAATCTGCAGCAAGACGTCAATACCCTTGTCCTCATGATCGAAGCTTACGTCATGGTGAACCAACTCATGATCCAAATCGACGATGAAGAGCATCTATCAAGGACGGACTGGTCGATCATGTCATCCAGCTTCGCCTGGAAATGTCCTCAAGGATGGAAGGTCACCGACGTTGGTTGTGGTAAGACCTACTTTATCGATTAGGATCAAACCAAACTATTAATATTATTACAAATAATAATGAAAACGATGATGAAAATAATGATAATAATAATAATATTAATAATGATAATAATAATACAACTACTAATAATAATGCATGAACTTATAATAATAATAACTCCGCTTTTATATAGCGCTTAAAACATCAATGATGTCTCTAAGCGCTTCCTTTACTTGCTTCGATGGCCACGACAGAGGCAAGTTTAAGTTACTCGGTAATACATTTAACTTGCGTCAAGAGGTTACATGGGAATGAATGATACTTTCCAGTTTCTTATGCAATCTGCTAATGCTTCTTCTTACCCCTTCCTCCTGACCCCTTGAAGTCCCGTGCCCACAGGGGTCTTACCAGGACACAGATGGTAACATATGTGAGTTCTGCCCAAGAAATACATACCAGGAGCAACCTCAGCAGACATCTTGCTTAGAGTGTACAGGAGAAAACACCATCGAAAGGGAGGGCACATTCTTCGCAAGTGGATGTAAGATGATTATCATATTATGTAACATTCGAGTACTGCATCCTTATGTGAAGATATCGTGGCATAATGGTTCATTCCTATGGCTTTCAGTCAAATGGTTGAGGGTTTGAATCCCAGCCCGGCACTAACATCTGGGTATCTGGCTAGACATTAATCCAAGTTTGTCACTCTCCACCCAGTTGTCAATGTGTACCCTGTTTGCTACAGAGCTCCATATTTGGTTACTCGACCATGACCGGGGTAAAAATGTAGGAGCGCGAAGAAGCCACAATTAATCATATTACTAACATATTTACAAGACGAAATTTTCATTTTTCCTGTTACAAATTGACATTTTGAGAAGTGTACTTCCGTTATAATTGCAAGTAATACAGACCACAACGTCTAAATCTGTTTCCCTTCATATTAGCGTTACCTATACTTCCTGACAAAGACGCATTCACTATGCGATTTTTTTTTTTAATCTACAAAAGAATTAACATTTTGTTCGGGAGTGGATTTTCCCGGGAATATTATTATGAGATGACCCCAGCCGATTTCCGGCATGAAAACAGGGTTTATCTATAAAGGAAGTGGACACGGCCCTCTGTACACAAAGTTCGTCGCAGGGCTTTCATAATCGCAGCTGTCAATTTATAAATTCATACCGATATGTTGCATGTCACACTCATTAAGTAGTCCTTCAAATTAAAAGGGTTTGATACAAATGAAAATTAAATTCGATAATAGGTTCTGATTTAAGATGTCATCCTATCAATACAATTTCTTCAAGGCTATTCAGTCACGTCTTCTTCGGGCGGGCAAGGAACAAGTTTCGCTGGTCTCACTGCCATCTTCGTCATCTTCTGTATCATCCTCTGTCTCGCTCTCCTCTTCATCATCGTCGTCGGCATCATCTACTGTTGCATGCGGAACAAGATCACCCATCGCTTTGCCTCGTCAACACGGAAACGATCTACGAGCAAGCTGCACTACCTCAACGAGGCTTTCGAGAGCGATAATGAAACGACGCCGGGCCCCGACATGCGGTATGAGAACAACAGCGGTACGGCGAGGCGGAACGTCTCGCGGCAGTTCAGTCGATCGTCATTGAGCACGCAGTACGGCTACTCGCAGGGTGATCCCGACGATCTTACGCTCATGAACTCCAATTTTTCGTTCGGCGCACGCGATGAGGACGGCGGGTTGGTGATGAGACCGGTCGACGGTACGGGCCGGTCGGAACACGGTAGTCCTGACGGCGGTGAATCCACGAGCTCGCCAGGACTCCCTGAAGAAGTCGGCGGCACATCGCAATCGCCTGGCAACCAGGGGGAGAGACGGGATGAGAAGATACTTGATGAGAGTACGGGGGAGTACCTGTGGCCTGCACCTCCTTCCCCTCCAAGCCCCCCACCACCACCAGCACAGCGAGAAGGTGAAACGGTATTGGATGATAACGGACCGACCACTAGACTCTGATTTATCATATTAAGAATTTATGGTTTTCATAACTTTGTAAATATAACAACATTATATTAAACTATATCTATAATTTTAAACCATACACCTGTATTCCTCATTGATCTCGTTTGTTTGATAACCTAAGTATTCTATTTTACATACGTGGCCGCGAGCGACTATTTAGCCCAAACTGTTAAAGTATTTTCTCTTTTCTAATGCATATGTTGTATCGGGACTACGTATATACTAATCTATGTCAATCAAAATAAACTTTATTTTCGGGCATATACGTAAACAATTTATATCGTTTTCGAGTCTTCTGAATATGGTTAGTAGGTCCATGGTTAGAACAGGCGAAAAGTATAAGCCCTTGTCAATTAAGTAGGACAAATTTTGTTTCATTGTTTTTGATAATTTTCTTATTTTTTAGCTGTATATTGAACCTAATTTTGTAGCGATTTTCTCCCTCTTTTCTCTCGATTGTTTTGTGAGTAAATATTTACGATAGAACTATCTAGCCTCTGTATGGTGATATTAGTTGTGACTTTACCAAATAATTTGACAAATTACAGTTCATATTCGTGAGAACTGAAGATACATTTGAAATCTGAACAAATATAATAACAGATAAATTCAGAAGAATACCACTGCCCCAGTTGTTGCACCAGCTGTGTTAGAAGTTGGATGTTGCTAGAACCTACGACAGAGTGGGTTGAATTAGATAGAACCAGTTTTTAGATGATAAATTCCAAATGTTATCACTTCACATGTACAAGCATGAAACATGCGTACACTTTTGCCATAATTTTGATGAAAATAATTTCATGTTTAAACAGTAAATTCCCGAAATATTATGTAGTCAATGCAATCGTGTTGAATATAAGCAATAAAACATACGTTAGAAGTTGAAGAATGTTTAGTATACAATGAAATTATTTTCCGTTATTAAAGCAGATAGACCTACTGTTATTTTTATTATATACTAACCTGTAATGATTATTGTGGATTATTTCATTTTCTTTCAACTAATAAATTCATATGAAATAAATAAATACGTCAAATTTTGCGTTTTTTTGTGTGTACAGCATTCTCACAACTTTTTATTCCTTTTTCGATGTTTAATTCAGCGATATTTTTATTCATGGTATTTCATTTGTGATAAATTCATCAGTAATATGACTGTGTGCGCAGTCGGTTGTAATTATTACATTGAGAGAAGGGTATCACGGAAACGTGGTAGGAATTTTGTTCTCGAATAAGAAGATTATCATGAAAGAGGGAAAAAGAACATATACTCCAACCATAAACGACAGAGAAAGAGAAAGAGAGAGAGAGAGAGAGAGAGAGAGAGAGAGAGAGAGAGGGAGAGAGAGAGAGAGAGAGAGAGAGAGAGGGAGAGAGAGAGATCCAATTGAGCCACTGGGAGGGCACTAGCATGTGAAAGAGGAGGAGGGGGGGGGGGGGTAGGGGTTGGCGGTCCAATTTATTTTCATTGAATAAAGTGCAAATTAATACCGCCGATTAGGTATATGGCGAACGCTTAATGGATTCTATCAGCTTCTATTCTCGTCCTTCTCACCCTTTCATTTCTTTTCTCCCCTGGTTTTTTGTTTTGTTAATATTTCAGTCATGTACTGTAGGTCAGCAGATTTTGGGGTGCCTTTTCTAGTACACCCTTTTACAGGGGCGGACAGAAAAAGGACATATACTCAGGGATACATTTTGTCTACTTAAGATATGTCATATTTGGTTTTAAAAAAGAGGGTGGGGGGGGGGGGGCAAAGGTCGGTTGTGCCGCCCTAATTTCGCTACTGGATGGAGGAAAGTAAAATGATGACAGGCGGACAGGTGCCTGCTTTCCTATCGTACTTTATGGACAGTCTTCATAATTATCTTACATCACATCGATCAACAATCATTACATACTCTTAGAGCAGGCACGGTCCTAGAATAATATTTTTTCGGGGGGGGGGGGCTTGGGTCTCTTGCATTCTTGGGTCTCTTGACTGGACTAATACAGTTTTTCTTTCCAACGCATCTTTATTAAATCAACCGCATGGTTATTTTCTTTTAATAAAAAGGTCTTTGGTAGTTTCACAATAAATTGTCAATGAGACGAAGAGCAGCAATTACCATCCCGAAGCATATCATTAATTTCGTTGTTTTTTTTTTCATTTTATTTGATATACCTCCATTAGCTATACTTAAAATCGTATACATTTTGCGCAGTCCAAACGGTATGTATGACATTATCATTTTCCAAATGAGGTCATATCAGCACGAAATTTCTTGACTTTTCATTGTTCATTTCCTACCGCTTTGACGTTCTGACTTCTAGGCCTTTCAATAAATTTTATGCCATTAACCCAAACGTGCCAAATGGGAAGAAGAAATGGAGCGTGTCATACGATAAGCTTCGAAGAAAAAATACCAAACCTCGGTTTCCTCAGATGATGGAGGAATATTATTCATTATGGACGCATCATATCTCTTACAGGAAATTAACATTTCATTGTCACTCAGGGAATTAGCAGTGGCGTAGATACAAGGGAGCATGGAACACGTCCCCCCCCCCCCCATCCCATCGAACGGAAAACGGAGAAATAAGTAAGGGACTGGAAGAGAGAGAGAGAGAGAGAGATAGGGATTAGGGAGAGAGAGAGAGACTGAAAAAGAAAGAGAAAGAGAGAAAGAGAGAAAGAAAGAGAGAGAGAGCTTGTGTGTGTGTGTGTGTGTGTGTGTGTATGTGTGTTGTCTGTGTGTGCGGGACAGAGAGAGAGAGAGAGAGAGGGAGAGAGAGAGAAAGATGAAGATGGGGGAAAAAGGAGCGTGAAGGAAGATGATGTGACCCCTTCTATATTATTTTATCCTTTCCCATAACGGTGAACTTGTTTATTCACATTTCATGTACCAAGGGTAATCGGTGCCCTTTGATGATACCAGTTCGCCCCCCCCTCCCCCTTTTTTACTCGAAAATGACTTTGCCCTTGCTATACCACTAAAACATTTTATTGCTCGGTCATTTGCCCATGGCTATAGGGACGCTATAGGTGCAATAAGCATCTAATCTACAATGTCAAAAGCTGACAGGTTTATTGCTTGCATTTATCGTAAAGTGTTTATAAAACAATTATGATAGAGACCCATCCAGGAGTTTTCGCTAGGGAAAGGATGGGATTGGGAATATTTATCTTTTTAAAATCAATTATGTTTTTGTTTTTTTGCATTACCTTTGGTTGTAGGCAGTGACTCATAATCTTTCTGAGGGGTTCTTTTAATCACTAAAGGCATCCAATTGAGTTGTAAAGAAAAAAGAAGAAATGCAAATATGAAGTTCATTAACTTTATAAGTTCAAGATACGAATCAGTCATGTACAACATAGAGGAGTGGGGAAATAAATCAAATTCTAAAGTCTATATGTGAATGAGGACTTTATAAGAAGGGAAATTATCAACAAATCAGGCAAACATGAATGGACATGGCAAATTTCAGTGTCCATTTTTTACTCTTTGTTTCACAAGGAATGTTTAAGTACTAGTCAAGATTAATTTCTTTGGCATACGTGCTAATTTGACGGCATAGGCCTATTCTATCACATCATGCGGTCAAAATAATTATGCGAATCCCCAGCCCGAAGTGCTTAATTAAATGAGTAAAGCATTTTCATTGACATTTTACGCGGTAAAAATGCACTTGTGGTAAATTGATTAAGCAGGTTGACAAAATAATTGACAAAATTACGAACTAGGCACTAAAAACAAGTGATAGACCGTCATTGGAGAGAATCTCGTAACCGTGCGCATATCATGAATAACCCATTAAATGGTTTGTGAGTGTGCGTGTGGGGATTGGGTAGGGTGGGGGTGATATCCTCCTCAAATATCTCACACATTCAAGGTAACTTGGTACATAATCCCCCCCCTCCCCCCCCCAAAAAAAAAAAAAAAAATGAAAATGAAAATGAAAATGAAAAGTGAAAAATAAAAAGTGAAGGAAAAAAATTGGAAAAAAATGGAAAAAATGAAAAAAATGAAAAAATGAAGAAAAAACAAAATGAAAAAAAAAACAAAAACAAAAACAAAAACAAAAACAAAGAGGAGAGAAACTTTCAGAGAAAACGGGAGGAGGAGGAAGAGGTGGAGGAGGAGGAGGAAGAGGAGGAGGAGGAGGAGGAGGAGGAGGAGGAGGAGGAGGAGGAGGAATAGAATAGCAGCAGTAGTAGTAGTAGTATAGTATCAGTGTCAACACTATAGGAATATCTAGCATTATTTCAGGATAGATGTTGAGGTCATATGAGGTAATAAAATGTTTCTTAACCTACATCATCTCAGGCCCACAGTATGATCTGTATCTGTATTCTGTTGATGTACTGCTGTATCTGGCAACGAACCAAGAAACTTTCCCTTCCAGGATGAATCTAGGACCGGATTGCTTCTTTTTGAGACATCATCTATCTATACGTGAGCAGAGAGAGAGGTGGAAAGTGATTGAAAGAGTGGATGGGAGAGGAAGGAAGTATGGGAGTGAGGGATGGAGAGAAAAACAGATAAAGGGGAGTGAGAGAACGAGAAAGAGAGAGTATGGTTTCATCATTATACCTCTATTTGCAAAAATATGTTAAACATGAATTCTTTTATCTTTTTATCTCGAGTATGTAAGAGGAAGTAGTAAACTTCGAAATGTATAATCATCAAGGGAAGAAATATATTATCTGAAATAAAAAGATACGAGTGCTCAATACGGGCCAGAGTTTAATTGCAATTCAACTAATTGAGTACATCATCCTTATTAAAATAAAACATTAATTCTGACTGCTGTTTTGCTTTTATCATTCATGAAGCGGGAAGTCGTTTTTTCTGATAGAAGCTAACAGTTCGCTCGATTGATTTTTGTCTATCATTACCCAGGAATCATAGCTATAAGCAAATAATGAATGTATTTAATGGATTCGTAATGATTATCGATGCAACTTCGCCACTATGGTAATTCGCATTTTTTCTGAATTATTAATCTGCTCGCACTTGTCCTCTAACTTCTCAAAATTGCGTTGACTATAGCTGAAGCAGATGCATCATCATTGCATGCTGTAGATGAAGTCAAAATTATAAAAGCGCGCGTTACACAAAATTCCAACTCCCCATTTTCTCGGTCGTGCGTGCGCACGCTCCGATATTAAACCACAACGAAAAATGGGCTGAAGCAACACGTTCAGATTGTCATCTCGTGTTCCCGCCTCTCTGTCTCATACTCCGGAATGACCTGGGATCACGGTCTGCCGCAGAAGCTTGATCAAAGACCTACATTTTAATTTACTCCTCCATCACAAGTCAGGGCAAAGAAGACGTTACCATGAAAACAGACTCGGTCTAGGAAATACTTCAACGCCGTTTCATGGCCGTTTTAATCTATCTTGATAATTATTTCTCCGACACGAGTGGGTAATAATTATTATCTTAATTGTTTAGTTCAACCATATCACAGACTCTCCGTGTGGAATAAGTTGACTTGGGACTTAAAAAAGCGCTGAATGCTGAAATATTTTTTGGAGCATCTATCTAATACCAAAAGATGTCTTGAAGTACATTAATGATTAACTAATCAGCCCTCTTCGTAAAGGTTCGGATCATTGTCGTAATCAACATTGATTTTCAAGCAGTATAAAGAGCAGATATTGCCGCTTTTCAAGGATTTTTACGGTGATGCTCTTTTTAAACTCCAGACTCAAAGAAGATTTCGATTACAAATATAGATAGCAAGAGTTTTCATCACAAATTGTACATTGATCTTCACAGATTGTCAATACAAAGTTGACAAATTCAACGAATTTGAAAAGTTATTTTAAACAAAACAAAAAAGACCCACATCATTTCTGTTGGACGTGAGTGCGACATGATAACTCTGTGATTCATATTTCATGCTGGTGTCTACCAATTTGTTATGATCTGAGCGGAGAAGGATTTCATTTGACGTTGTCAGGATAAAAGATGGGCTTCAACTTCTCATTTCTCTACGTTACAAATACAGGGGTAAGTTGAAAAACGTGACTTATTCCTTCAATCATGCCCACCCGTTGCACACGAAGCGCATTGTCGATTGCGCTATTGCCTGCGCTATTGCCTGCGCTAATTACACCTAGCATGCGTCAGTCCATTCAACGCAATGTTTACACTGTATATTTTGCAGGGAGTTTTTGTAGGTTCACTATCACCTGGTGCGTGAAACTAAATTGCGCTTAGGTTACGTCAGCAAAAGACGCTTCGGTGCAACGGACATGAGTTTATTGTGGATGTACGGGGAACGTTTACCTTTTCGTTTTACAAGAAATACCTTAACAGTCTTCTTTTTTGCAGGGGACCTCAATTGATTTGCCATCTCCGCCGACAACTGTTTCCTCATTGAATAGTAAAAATAGCCTTATAATTCCTTCCTCAATCAGACAATTTGTATTATGTATCACATCTTTATCTTCTCATGAAAATCATTATCATAGTTCTATATGGTTGATGTAGATGAAATGCAACATGCCGGGTACATTATTGCCAACAGTCGCTCTACATAAATATTTGTTGATATGAAAATAACGACATGTTAACACCTCCATTCATTTTCGAGTGTGGAATGGTTGGTGAATACCTAAAGTATTATAAAAGGCAACTGTACCTGAGTTTATCGTTACAGATCGTATGGGGCCTACCATTCACACCCTTGCTGTAATGATATGACAAGTATGCAGAAGAGAAGGGTCACATCTGTTCAGTAAACTATAAATCATGGACAAGGTACACTATAGACCACGTCTAGAGCAATCTTTATCAGTGATGCATCGAATATAGTTATAATCCCAATTTTAATTTCTTTAATTTTGAATACCTCGGTGACATAACCAGGAATCGGCTTAAAGGTTGACTGATTCTTGGCCTTTCCTGGTAATGTGAATAATAGTTGGTTGGTTTGGTTGTTTAACTGACTTCGAAGAAAGTATGTGTGTGCTTGTAAGGAGCAGTCAGGAGACTGACGACTTTAGTACTCTCCGAGGGACATGTTAATGAAGATTAATGCCTTAACAAAGAGTACTATAGCTCATTGGCTTGGTCTCGAACCCGTGAACCACCGGTTACGAGACTACTGCTCTCTACAGCTGAGCCATCTGTTGTCGGTCTGGAGTCAGTCTCGTTGGTGTAACTGGTATATCATCTCGCATTCCTCATTGAGACCGTAGCGACTGACACCAGACCGACAATATACCCAACAAAAATTACCGTGAATGGCTAATATTTTGATCGTTATCATAATAGTTGTGGGGTAGGCTTTAATTATCATACTTGCTGCACACAAGGCGTTATTTCGATTGCATTATTACCTACGCTAATCCTGTGTATTCAGGCAACAAAGTGCATACGTCAGCCATTCAGACCAACGTTAACACTTTTCGTTTTGCAGTCACTTGTGTACCTTATCACTCTCTCATAGGGCGTTAAAAGGCTGCGCCGGTCGCTTGTTGCAATCCTAAGTTAGGCAAATGACGTCTCGTGTGCAGCGGGTATTTATTGTCTACAGGAGTGAATAGAATGAGTGTTATAATTGTTCATTGTACGTTATCAATCTCACATCTTACATGACTCCTGTAAAGGCTGTGCCATTGTCGCTGACGCAATCATGCGTCAGGCAAATGACGCCTTGTTTGTGTATTTTTTTTTTTTTACAGACGTGTATCAATCAAATAAACTCTAGGGATCGACCTTTAAACGTCACCATCCGAAAAACGTGACTCAGTTCCGAACCTACGTCTTCGGCTGAATCAGTTTGTAACTTCCACTGTTATAGCTGGATTACAGACGCACCATAAATAATTATCCTACTATTCTCCATGATCTATTTCCGCGCCTCCGAAAATATATCAAAATAATTGCCTGCCCTTAAACAACTTCGCGTTGCTATGGCTGTCACATCATGAATGGATGGATGGTGAATATCGATCTATAAATCAGTTTTGATCACTGACAACTTTCAGACGCTCTGTCAATAAAGATGTCAGCTGCATCGACAATAGGCAGGAGTGCCGGGCTCTGGACCCCAATTATCACCATCATTATACATTGTGAGCAACATTGCGTTGGTCTTTTATATTCGTCAGGAGCATTGAGAGTGGGTTCGACATCTTTTATGTAGGCCTACATCACTGTTTCCGCCGTAATCTGACAAATGATATGAATGGCAATGTGTTATAGAATAGCTCTAAGCTTTTTTCAACTATATTACACCTGCTGATATTTTCCTGGAATATAATGAAGCAAAATGATAGGGTTACTACTAACAGCGAAAATGCCATGGAAACCTGACTGGAAGGAAATTGTAAAAGTTGTTGTCGTATTTTATTTCATGTATAAATACTGTAGAGAGAGAGAGAGAGAGAGAGAGAGGGAGAGAGATAGTTATGGTCTTTCAAACTCGCCAGTGATTAATTGGAAAAAAACTACTAATGCTGCGTTTGACAAAATACGGATGTAAAGAGATACTTCAAATTACACTTGAAACTTGAGAACTGAAACATGAAACTTGAAATTTCATCCATTTGAAAATTCATATCTTCAAGTGCTGTTCCATCAAAAGCAAAACGATATTCATATAATCACTCCTTCAGATACAATAGAAGTTATTAATCTATTTTAGATTACTATTTTGGAAAATTCACACGCTTGTCTTCCACTACGAATCTAGCAATTATTGTCATATAAGAAAAGCTCGGTTCCAAAAGGTTATACATCCATAAATCAAAATTCTGAGAAAAACATGATTTGTTATTTATCACAGTTAGCAATGTCAGTTTGAAATGATGTTTTGGTTGATTATACTATTGTATGATACAAGTATAAAACCACTCCTTAAAAAATCTGCACAAATATTTTTCATGAATTTATGGTTTTAAAATTTGTGTGAATGTAGTACCTTTTGGAACCGAAAAAATCTTGCATTTTGTATGCAAGTTACAATGCATAACTTGAAGGGATATACATGTAGTACCTTTTGGAACCGAACTGATTTTTAACTAGCATTTTTCACCTGTTTGTGGAAATACAGCTTTTTGGAAGTGTCGGTGATGAGGCTACTGAAAATGTGTACATTTATGTGGGGGGGGGGGGGGGGTGGGGAATCAATTTTTTGTTAAAAATGGATGTAGTACCTTTTGGTACCGAGCTCTTCATAATTATATGCGATTTGAATTCAAAAGAGAAATTGTGGCTAGAAGCACTATAAGCCACAAGGGAAAGGATGAATTTTCGTATCGCAAAATAGTATCATTACTAGAGGGAATTTATTTTCATGTTTTGTATCTAGCTTCTGATCAATAATTAAACATTGCTCGCTATGTTTGCCACCGCAGCCGAGTACCGTGGCATACCGCACACGACATCAGGCTTCTGTGAAAATGCCCTGATATCTACAAAGAGCTGCATTAGTACATATGACTTACAACATTTGATTTAGTGGTTTCTTCTAAACACGATCGTATAGACTTTCAAGAAATCAACATAAAAGTGATTTCAATGCCCTATTGTGTATACAGTACCATGTAAATAATGTTCGAATTATGCAATAATGTTATTTTCATGTTTGCCATATCAACATGTAATGAAAAGGACTATACATTGCCTAAGGTTGAGTTCGAACGTGATGAACATGTCGAATATGTTCGCCGTCGTGTTTTTAATTGGAAAGGATTCATTGCTTGCTTTCAACAAATTTATCATTTGAAGTCTGTCAAACAAAACATCTAACCTATTCGCTCAGTGACATTATTGACAATTTATTAAAACTGGAGTTGCTGACATACACATATTACAAAATAATGAAGAAAAAAATTATTTTTGGTCCTTTGGTAAACCAGGAGTTATTTGCATGTGTATTGAAAATGGTAAGGAGGAATCTATCATTCTTTCGTAAAACTGTCAGTTTTTCAAAAGTACTTCGTTGGTTCTAAGTCAACATATTATGGGAGAATTAATAGATTTACTGCAGTGGACTCTCTGCAACTGAAATGGGCAAGGATTTAGAAGCCTGAATAAATATCCGTTGCATCACTGCCTTCTCGCATCGCTAATCATAATTATCGTCATAACCATCGTTTTAATATAGAGGTCAAATTTTCAATTATTGCATATTTACGGTGACCGTGTGTATGTGTGTGTGGGTGGGTGTGCGTGTATTAGCGAGCGTACGTGAGGATGTGTGTGCGTACGGGTGTGTGTGTGTGTGCGGGTGCGCGTGTGCGGGTGTGTGTATGCCTATAATCTCATAATTAATGGACGGGATACGTTTGGAGGCTATGACAATTACAGGGGCAGTGTGGAGTAATTACACTTGAATACGGAAAACAAATATCCAGGGGCACATTAAATAGGAGGGAGAGAGATAGAGAGACATATATATATACTGTACATACACAGAGACAAAAGAAGGAAAAGAATAGAGAGAGAGAGAAAGAGAGAGAGAGAGTGAAAAAGAGAAAGAAAGAGAGAGTTTGTGTGTGTGTGTGTGTGTGTGTGTGTGTGCTTGTGTGTGTGTGCTTGTGTGTGCGTGAGAGAGAGAGAGAGGGGGAGAGAGGGAGAGAGTGGGAGAGAGAGAGATGGGAAAAAGAAGCGTGAAGGAAGATGATGTGACCCCTCCTATAATATATCCTTCCCCAAAACTGTGAACTTGTTTATTCACATTTCATATACCAAGAGTGATCGATGCCCTCTAATGTTACATGTCCTGTTTACTGAAAGGTAAAATGGATAATATTCATTTCGACTCGATGGAAAAAAGTAATCTGATAGTTTACTCGTTTTTAAACTAAATACCATTTCCTCATTTATTATTTTAACATAATTGTATTGTACTTTATTTATCGAATGTCGCTGAGAAAGAAAGGAAAAAAAAAAATCCCATTTATCACATCGAATAATACATTACATAATTATCTGTAGAGAATCAATTTAAGGTATTTAGATACCAAAAATATAAGAACATTTGTCAGCAAAGTTTAAAGATATTTATACTGATCATTTAACAAAAATCTGAGTCCTGAATACATGGCACATCTGTCATGGCTAGTGAAAAAATATGAGAAATTTAATATATCCGTATGTATGGGAACATATCACGTAACACCGTAGCCCTGAAACTTGATCCAACCGGACATCATGTACAAAGGTATGTGTGTCACTGGTTCCTTCTTCAGTTGTAAACCAAAGACACATGAGCCGTGTTCACACGATGGCAATTTGGGTCGGCGTAAAGGTCGTGTTTAGAGCTAGTTGGCGTATAGTATGGTTATTTCGGCGTAAAGGTCGGCGTAGTGACCGTGTGAACGATAGTCGTGTAACGCCGACCTTTACGCCGACTGATTTACTCCTGATTTACTCGATTAAATACGACTAGAGGGTAGCGTAAGTTGACCGTGTAGATGCTCTCATTAGGCACTCGGGAGTATCTGTGACCTGTTTGTTTACAATCGAAAATTAAAATAAAAATTAGACTTCGCGCGGTTTAGATGCGGAAGCTGGGTTAAGGTCGACTAGTGCGAGCGCCACCACTTCCGGAAGTTACGCTGAGTAAGACTGGGTCGGTGGAAGGTCGTATTAACTTTAATAATCGAGGCAAGTTGGTCCGAGTAAGAGCATTTAGACAACTAATGGTGTAGGTCAACTATTTTTGGAATATTTATTGCTGCAGGGAAAAATTTACACCAACTCGGAAGCCCCGTCTGAACATGGCTTATGATGCTTCTGCAGCATTTTGCCGACTTTATATTTGTAAAGCTCTCTGACACATGTTCAGGCGACAATGACCCCGCGGTCATTTCCCAGAAACTTAACCGAATTTTATCCCTGGACCCACATACCGTACTTAACCTTACCTTTTAAACCGATGATTAATTACTTGACCCTTTCTCCTATTAAACCCTACTATAAACCTACAAGTGAAACCTTAACTCTAACCCTACCTTAAAATGTGTTTAATCAACACCAACAAATCTGATGAAATTTTGGGTGTTAATTAAAGCCCCTTTTACAAGATCCCCAAGCCGCCTCTTGTTTAATCATATTTTTGATGGTAATTTTGAATACCACCTGATGCTGTATAATAAAATACAATATACTAAATATTGATCTCCTAACATCGGTTTCTTTCTTCCGGAACTTTGTCAGGAAGAACTCAGGGAAGATTAAATGCCGTTTTATACTGTCTTCTCTATAGAAATATGGGTTAGAAGTAGTTTCCTTTTAAGAGCCCTTCAAAGCATAAGTTGTAGTACTCTCTCTGCGTTTTCAAGTTGTCGAGTGGTGATTTGTTTTGAAAGGAAACTGTGAAACAAGACAATGTTGCATTTTCAAAACAACACATTTCTCAGGATGTTACTACGAAATTGGAACAATGATGAAGTACTGTCCGTCTGGAAGGACAATTAAACACACATTTGTATTTCAGATACCATTACACATGACTGTCCTAGATCCTGCAAAAATGCTGGGTTTAGAATTACATTTGCTGGACATACGAGCACAAGAACGTATATATGATAAACAAGGAAAGTATGCGTCCAATTTGAAACAATTTTGTTGAAAACTATTGATCAGTATTTTACCCCGAAAATCTAAGAATGCCAAGATCATGTTTGAGAGGGGTGAGAGCTACATAATCCCCACTTTTCTATTTCGTTTAAAAGAATATGATCGCAAAGACCCCCACCCCCCCCAAAAAAAAAAAAAAATAAATAAATAAATAAATAAAAAAAAAAAAAAAAAAAAAAAAAAAAATGTAAGAAATTTCAAGGGTCTTATCAACAACATTTTGGAATGTGTGCGAGTGTTACGATGACATTTTACGTATTCCGAGCATGATTTTTATTGGATATACAATAAGGCATTGAAATGCCCTCGAGCTGTTCTTCGACAGTCTTTGCGACTATGTTTAGGTTACATTCCAATATAAAGTAATATGAAATAACGCCTCGTGTGCAACGGGCTTATAATACCACTCACATGAAGCGTCAAAGACTGCGCCAGACACTGACGCAATCTTGCGTCAGTAGTGACACAGTGTTGCGACAGTAATGACGCCTCGTGTACTACGTGCACTTTAGGGTTCAAGATTACAATGAGACTCAATGGAATGGAAAACGCCATGCACGTCTTCACATTATAAATGCTCGCATTAGAAAACATCAAAATGGTTAAACCCATTCATTTCTCTTCTAGGCACATTTCTGTTACGTTGATTCCATGTGGAATATCCATACCATTACTCACCCCAGCTCATTAAATAAAGAAAGATAAACCCGATAGATAACCATTTGAGTAACATTCATCTCGAGAAAATAATTTGACCTTTATTCTTGATCAGAGAAGAGATCGGTTAATCTTGAAATGTGATCAATTCCTCAGATAGCGCTTGATGACGTCACAAAAGGGTGTACTTTCACTTCTGAAACAAGACACCGGTGCTAATGATGATCGATGGAATCTTCCTCATCACTGAATCTAATCCTCAATCTGACCTGTCAACAACCTCCTGATACATTTGTCTTGACCAAGAAGACTGTCCTGGACTTGTCACTGCTAAACTAGATTTTACCTTTGATCACAGATCGAGGAGAGATTCAGAAATACAATGTCATGTAGCCCGAGGTTCAATTGACCTTCAAAAAATTGTATCATGAATGTTGTATGTTGATGTGATCCCGAAAGAGGTGAACTCCCTCCCCCGTCTTTCTCTCTCTCTCTCTCTTTCTCTCTCTTTATATCTCTCTCTCCTCCTCAATCTTTTTCTCATAATTTCCCTTTTATATATATATATATATATATATATATATATAATTATATCTCACTCTGGATAACTTCCGTTACACACGTCGCGTCATTTGCCTGATTAAGTCCTGCGTGAGCGACTGATGCGTTCTTTAGCGCACCAAAATTATGCGAGCGATGTCCTCAGAAAGTGATTGAATAATTACAAATGCTAATATTGCATTGTATTAATGATATATGGGCTAATAACCTTCGTAGATTTGATTCGCGCAAGTAACAACGTAGTCGGAGTAATAACGCAGTAAAAACTGAGTCGCCTCTTGTTGGCGTAATTTTCTTAGGATAGAGTAGTTTGACCCCGGCCCCCCCCCCCCCCCACTCCGGGGTCGGAATGACCGCATGCTAGTTACCAAAATGTCCGGTAAAGGGGTACTTTTCGTGCGACAAAGTCCGGCCCGAGAATTGTAAGAAAAGGGGGTGTATTTGACTTTCACCCGGAGATTTCATTAAAAAGGGGGTGTTTTTTCTTTTTTTCTCTCATCTCTTTGGACTCCTGAGAAATTATTCCGAATTTAGGGGGGTTCATTGAGCATTTTTCCTGATTTAGGGGGTCTCCAAGGCAGGAAAAGCCCGCGAAAGGGGGGTTCGGAAATGTTGGCAGTCCTCAGATAGGGGAAGCCTTCAAAAAGAGGGAACAAGCATATGCGTACCCTACATAACACTGAGTGGTGGGGGGGGGGGGGGCGGGAGTTTGACGAGCATGTTGAGTAACATTTTAATCATTCAGGCGAATCACAATCTCAAGACAAATAAATCGCGCCATTGCTACCCATTTGCGCTGGTTATTTTCTTATCTAATGCTGCTGTGCATGATGCGTCACTTTGATTGCGCTAATCAAAATAAATCTGTGAAGGCTATCAATCTGTACCATAAGTTCAACGCAGTGTTGGCATCACTCGTTTTGCAGTAATGATGTTATGATTTCACTATCACTTGGTACGTCAGACTACGCCAGTCGTTGACGCAGTTTTACGACGCATCGTGTAAAACGGGCATAGTGGCGATAAAAGAATGAAAAACAATACTTCAACGGGGTAAGATAATGTGATTCAGCGTTGTAGATATTCTCAGGCTTTCACTTTCTATTCACTCGATTTGATTGATTTCTTCATCTTCTTCTCCTTTTTTTGTTGGGGGGGGGGGGGGGGGGGGTTCAATAACCTTTTTATTTGTTTATATAACTTTTTGTTTGTATAAATCTTTGAAGAGGAAATAGATTATGGATGGGTATATTCATAGTTTCCGCATAGAAACTAGCAACCAGAGATTGAATAACTCACTTTGTCACAATGAGGAAATGCTTCGTCTTTATTTCAAATAATATTCAAATACTGTACATCTGGTGCTTAAATCAGAAGCATAATTGTGCCAAAGTACGTGCAAGCTGGCTGAAAATATTTAAATGATTAATTTCATTAATGGAATGAAGAAACCAAAATGAACCGACTGACTAATTTTAGAATATGCACAAACAAATTAGAACGGTTAGCCAAATGCGTATAATCTGAAGTAATCAAATGCAGTGGAAAAAAAAGAGATAAGAGTCAAACATCTCTACAATCGACGTATTAGTCGTTTTCTTTCGCTCTACAATTCAATACAATCTAGCATCTTTAATGTTATCTCTTGTTTGTTGCTATCTTTACTTATCAATTATGGACAGTTTAAATAATAAAATAAGAAGGTAATCCACACTTATCAGCAGGATGTGATGTGGATAGAGACACTCTTGGGTGTACTTTAGTTCCTTCCAATAGGATTCAGGGGGAATAGAAATGCGAGCGGAATACATCGTTTTTAGAGGCATCTCCTGATTTCCCACAAGATTTGATTGCTATCCGCCCCTCTTCGGTAGGACAATGACATCCCGATGAGCTATCGGTGTTATTCCACTGCCCATGTTTGTCATAGGCGAAAGGGATGTAGTCAAACAGCCCCCGGTAATACACGAACTCAAATGGTGTTGGAATGTTTTCATGGAGTGGTGTTTAAGTTGAGTACCGGTCACGCGATTACATTGTAAACAAACCTATTTGGACATGGATATTAACTGGTATAGTGGTTCATTCACTTGACTCTCAATTCAAGGGTTGAGGGTTCGAATCCAAGCTCGGCACTAACGTCTTTTGCCACTCTTCACCCAGGGGTATATGTGTACCTGGCAACTGCTGGGTAAATAATAACTATGTTGCTCTCAGGAAGAAAAGCATTCGTGCAGACGAGGCTTCCCCTGGGTAAACAAAATTATCATTATTATATAGCATTTAGGAATTGCAGATTGTGCAGGAAATATTAGCAAGTTAATCATTCCTACCCATTGTGTATTTAATGTGTTTGTGATTTCCGTAGCTCAAGAATGAAAAGTGGACTGGTTAAATTGCGGCATTTGTTGAATCCATTTAAATGTAACCCACATCTCCCACATTCTCAAGAAACATAAAGCGGGTAAGGGTGTGAATAATTTAGTTGTTACTCTGTAAATGATTGATGTATACTGTGGGGGTTTGGAATAATCAAAATACCAAGAAGTGATTTAAACTTGCTGGAAATACATGCACTGCCTGCAGAAATGGGAATATGGGTCCACCGCACACACGTGTGACACGAACGTTTAATCCGTCATTTTCTGCTATTTCATATTATTTCGAATATGCGGGGTTTATATTAGGAGAGTAATCGTTATCAGGGGACACTCCTACTATGATATTCGTTGAAACTGACATTAACAAAAAAATAATTAGAAAGCTCACGAATTATTTTTCATCTTTACTAAAATTTAACTTTCTCTTTGATAGCTTCAAGTGCAGGAGCATGACAAATGGTCACTAAGTGAATTGGGAAGATATAGACGTTGAGGGCTGACGCCACAAGTTGGCTGACGTTAAAGAGGAAGATTAAAATCGGAGTGGGTTTAACCAACTTCTAGACACAAGTAACATGCACCACTGACCTTTACAGAAAGCTATATTTAAATTAAAGTCACGTGAGAGCTTGGTCACGACTAACGAAGAATATATTGCAGATAAAATACTTTTGTAATATGATTGTGCCCAAGTTTTTTTCTTCTTCATCCATAACGCTAAAATGACCAGTATCACTTTGATTTTATTTTAAACACCCAAAACACCCTAAATAGTCTCTTGAAACAGAGAGATATAACATTATGATCATTTTGAAAAAACGTAATGTTTTTATCATCTAATATTTACTTTTAACCTTCTCCCCCGCCCCCTGTTCAACCCTTTTTTTTTTTTTTTTTTTTTTTTTTTTTACTTATTCTCTCTTTACTTTTTCCAATGCATCTAATACTCATTTTAACCCCCATTGTGCTTTTACAAGATCAATATTTAAACGATACTCTTTGCAATAAAGCTATTAGAAATCAACAAATGCTATTCTTTACGATGCCAAAATCCGATTCTGTCTTGAAATTCAATCACATTCTTCTTAGTGCAGAAGACAGGCTCCCTGAACGGAAACTTTAATGTTCTTATGGACAACGACTTAAAACTTTAATGTTGCTTGTCTGTGACATGAATGATGCAAATAATATCGCAGACGGGATGTAATATTGCCGCGTTTTCCCCTTTCGATTCTGATCATCTTACGATGTTTTCTCGCTCTCGACCCTTCAGGGTACTCAGTCTTGTGCTATTTTAAGTTTGTCTTATGAATCATTTAATACTTACTCTTACAAAGTGATATCCGATGACATCAATAAACATCGTAGAGTACAGACGATCGCTACATAGCTATGTAATATTATGAAGAAAAAAAGAACAAATTTTGACTCGAGTTCTGCATCTCTGTTTATGAATAAATGACCACCGGGATGCTGTAGACTAAAATGTATATTCTGCGCATGCATGGCGTAAGTCAAAAGTGATTGATCGATTCGGATAGAAATTATGTACTCGTTTGACCTGTGCTCAAGTCAACTCCATTTCAAATTGAATTTCTCTTCCGCTTCCTCATCATATATTTATTCGGTTCTATTATTCTCTGAAAGAATTTTGACTGCTTTTAATCATTTTCAATTTTGCTGCTGTCGTTTCTGTTCTACGCATGTTCTTCTTTCCCCTCTCATTCTCTCTCTCTCTCTTTCTCACTTTCATATCTCCGAAGGTTCGTGTATCCGAATATTCATGAGTCCAAATATTTGTTTTTTGACAAATTGTACTTGCTAGTACGGAATAAGGTTCGCAATTAAAAAAAAAAAAATACACTTTTTTTTCGTTTTCGCTATTACGAATCTTTTGGAATAACGTATCTGTGTTCCCTTATATTGTTGTTTTAATATAAATTTATACACATATACACATATTATTGTTTTAATCATATGTCTTTGGATTAAAAAAAACCACATTCGAGACAATGAACTTTTGAAAATAAAAAAGAAAGCAAGGCTAACGCTCCTCTGTAATCTTATTGCTCCCAAATCGTATAATCTATACACCTTATCAACCGAAATGTTTACAAACACTTCAGGTAGTTCGCTTTTTTTTAAATTTCACAACGTCTATATGATTATTAATCACTCGAAGACGGGGTAACCATGGTAACATAATTATGCACATCTGTTGCCGATCTTGAGAACGGGATAATGGAAGTCATTAATTGTCATTAACAGAACCATGTCTGTCATAGCAAGATGTGCCCTCTCTTTGCGGGGTCTTTTTTCATTTAGGTGGCTCCGTGCTATTGTTTAAATATAAATAATATTGTAGTGTTGTCTCTATCACCGTAATGTTCTCGTATTTCCATTCTTCGTACATTTTAATAAAGCCCTTTCTGAAGTCTATTCTCGAATTCCCTGCTCTCTCCCCTTCACTTCTTTGTCGATCTCTTTCCTTTTCTCTTAAAAAATTTCTCGAGTAAGGTCTAACCGTTCAGGCAAAACCAATACAAGCTGCTAGCTTCACAAGATTTTACGCCTAATTCTTCCTTAAAGTGCGGGTTCATAGAAAATCACAAATATGGCAAATATCGTATTACTAGAAACTGGTATGCTAACAGATGGCCATCATGCAAGTTTTAGGTTAACTACATATCGGGTGATTTATAAAAATAAAAATAAAACAACCTTCATAGCATCTGGGATATGCGAGAGATTCGCCGGAAAAATAACGATGTTTTAATGCCGTCACAATATGAACCAACCCTGCCCAAGCAGACGACATCCCATAAATAATGAACATAATTGCAATGCTTTTATTTCTCAAATTATAATGAGTTTAGTGTATATAAATGTGATGGAATTTTACACCATTCAAAAAGGGATATGACCCCCATTCTGATAACTAAATTATTTTGTTTTTAAATACACAGGATAGGGGCTAATGAACAATCAAAGAAACCAAACTTTCAAATTAAAAAAACCTCCGGAATGATAGCATGGATGTCATTTTGTTCCCTCTTGAAACGCCGAACATGCCGCGAGGTATGCAGCTGAAAATACATTGGCGTCTTATTTTGTTTACAAGCGACGGATTCCTTTTTTTTTAATCCTTGCATTTTTCATCGAAATAATACCATGCACGGGGTTTAGAGTGAGGCAATAGATTAAACATTTCGCCTGAGGGTATTGAAGTAAGAGAAATAACTGAAGAAAAGATGACAAAACAGGCACTGAAATTGTGTGAGATGTCAGGGGACATCGTCTGCTTGTGAACATAATGTTCAACATGTGACGCCATATCTCAGCAGCGACCGGAGAGCTTTTCAGGTGCTATGTCGGGGCTGTATCTAAGCGTTTTATAATGGTTAATAATCATTACGAATGTTTCCAAGCATTGGCTTTTGATAACCTTGGCCAATCAAAGTGTCACCTTTGCAATAATGACATTAAAGTTAGTTTTTTAAATCAATGAACCTTCTCTTTAAATCTATACATGCCATGCTTTTGGAAAAATATTCATGATACTGATAAATTACTTGGAAATAGCGTTAGTTGGAATTGAATTGAACTGTTAAAAAATTAGATGGAACTTAGTACTGTACATTCAGATACCTCGCTGCAATTGATCACCAAGGTTCCTAAACTTTGACTGAGTGACATGAATCACCGCGCCACAAAAGAGGATAAGACCTTCAGGAGCGGAAGATACAGAATCTGCACTGACAGGAAGAAAAGGTTAAGAAGGAGTGATGCCCTCCGTTTCATCAAACTCTTCAACCAACCAGGGGGAGGGAGGCGTCGATTCATCTTTAGAAGAGGGAGGGGGCGGTTTATAGGTGAAAACATTCATTGATGTAACGTTCCGTGTGAAATAGAGTTGATTCTAAAAAGTGCAAGGGGCAAATAGAGGAGAATGTTTTTAAGTGGTTGTGCGTTCAGTTTCCCCCAGGCTTCATAACCAACCGGGGCAACTGCTAATTTTTAACAGAACAAAAACAACAACAATAATACTAATAAAACAACACTAACAACAACAACTACTACTACTACTTTTACTAATACTACTACTATGACTACTAATATTATTATCACTTTTACTACTATTACTATCTACTAGTCTACTACTACTACTACTACTACTACTACTACTTTTACTAATACTACTACTATGACTACTAATATTATTATCACTTTTACTACTATTACTATCTACTAGTCTACTACTACTACTACTACTACTACTACTACTACTACTACTACTACTACTACTATTGCTACTACTACTACTACTACTACTACTACTACTACTACTACTATTACTATTGCTGCTGCTGCTTCTTCTTCTACTTGTAATAATACTATTACTACTACAACTACTTCTGTCTCCTCCTCCTATTACTCCATATGTTTCATTCTACACCTGCAATTACTGCTTTTACATGAAGACATTATTGTTTTTCTTCATAATAACCCCGAAACCCTACATTATTCTCCCCTTAAAAATCTATCACACTTAAAGAATGATGCTGCACGCCTTGAAATTGTTTCTAAATGTTGTTGAACGTGCTTAACCTTGGACGTGACTAGATGCTGAGAGAATCGTGATCGAATTTCAGCTCCTCCTTCCCATCCTGTTCCCTCCTGCAAACCATCATGGAACTACTCCTCAATGTACTTTCCTATCCACCCCAGGTACCCAAAACGCCCTTGTATCAATTAAAAACTAATCTTCGGGGTAAATTCTTAATTACACAATTTCCGTAAAAAGGAATTTGGCGATTCAGTCTCAGGTCAAGCGTCGATGTGTCACTGTGTTTGTCAGGTGTCCGAAACTTCAAAATTGCCAGCTTCAATGGAGGCTATTATTTTGAGGACATTTTGCAATAGATGCTTTTGTTTGGGCGATGTATTTTAACACCAAGCTTTCAAACTTATCATTATATCCCGCCACTAAAAGTATTTCAGCAGAAAGGCACACCAGAGACATAGTGGAGGGGAATACAAATCCAATTATCAAGGGCTTTTACGCAATGTCTTGCTCAAGCCGGCGTCACGTATCCAACGGCCTCCCGAAAAACGCCGAATTTCAAGTCCGGAGTCGAGCATATTTTTCGCTTAAAATCTACCCTGTCAGCTATTGGGCAGCTAAAGATGAGCTTTTAACATTAGTGATCGGGAATCCTCCGTCGTCCGTCAGTCGGGCGAATCCCGCTCAACATAAGGGCGGGCGCCGACCGAGTTTCATTCATATTCGATAGGTCAGTCGATGCTCACCCGACACCCGGACGAGCTCTGCCCGACGTCCTACCTGAATTTTAAAGCAAAAAAAAATCCCCCCCACCCCCTCCAAAAAAAAAATGGAAAAAAAAAAGGATTGCCGCCCGAATATAGATCGCATGTTTGCCGATGCTTGAGTGGTCGACAAGTGACATGTTTACGAACTGTGCGACCTCAAAATTCGCCTTTTTAAAATCGCTGAATGGGGAACAGATTTTGGTGCCCTGCAAATGTCGGCCGCCCCTCCCCCCTCAAAAAAAAAAAAAAAAAAAAACCCTAGCTCTGTATTTGCACATGATATTGGATGTCTTTGTGTCTATTCCATGTATATTAATCACATCCATTTTTAGGTTTTATCAAAAGAAAAATACAATTTTAAATAGTATCATACACCCAATCCCACCCCTCCCTCCAAAAGAAAAAGGAAAAACAAAACAAATAAAATAAAAGGCAAACAAATGAAACATAACAAAACGTCAAGCAGGGAGAAGAACCGACTTTTCTGGAAGAACTTATGTAAGCATAATTCATTAAGTAAGTACAATATTGATTTCTTACTGTTAGGCCTATACAATGTAAAATGTTACTTTTCTGCTAGGGTAGTAACAATTTCACCTTTCGTTCTAACTGTACTTTTCTGCTAGGGTAGTAACAATTTCACCTTTCGTTCTAACTGTGAACGTTAAACTAAAAAGAAAGTTTGAAAAGAGAAAACCCTGATCTTTATCCTTCAAACAAAGGAAAAACCATCATCAACCTTATGATTATTAGCTGTTAATGATTTTCATTTCATACTGCACACATTCACACAACCGGGTTTTTAGATAGACCCTGCATGGGGGAAACGTGAGTAGATTTTAACGAGAGACGAAATCGTAAGCGATCTGACCCCGGTTCTCCACGTAATATCGACGGTTTGAGAGCTAATAATGGCATGCTCTAATTACAAGCTCAGTGATATATGCCGCCCATCGGGGGGGGGGGGTGCTATACTTTAAACTAAATATGGGTATACACACTTGCTATACGTTGAGTAGACTGAACACGTAAAGGATTTTATTTGACGTGATTTTAATTTATAAAGGTAACTTCCGCACTCTGTTTTGATGAAAATAAACGGGGATATATAGAGAGGGAGAGGAAGAGGGAGAGAGAGAGAGAGAGAGAGAGAGAGAGAGAGAGAGAGAGAGAGGGAGAGAGAGAGAGAGATAGATGATTGTTAGGAGGAATAATAATTGTTGGAACGATTGAATAAAAGCAATATTTTTTTTTCTTCATAGATATCCCCCTCGAAAACAAACAAACAATTGGGAGTAATTTGGAAATGATAGCGTACTCACAATTATATTTTACATGTTTATAAAATCATCATGAAAGGTTTTTAAAAAAATCAAATTGTGAAACGCATACAGTGGTTGTCTTTATTAATGTTCATATAACAAAGTTATCATAAAAGTTACCTGAGTATATCAAGCAATTTCTAAGACGATACGAAACCGAGTAATTTGTTTCCTGTATCTTTTTCAAATCAATTAAAACGGCTTTTAAAGAAGGAAGGAGAACTACGTGCCAAAAAGGATGAGGAGGAGAAGGAGGAGGAGGAGGAGGAGGAGGATGATGAAAATGATGATTAAGAAGAACAGCTAGAGGGGATAATTAGGAAGGGAAAGAGGAATAGAACGAGGGGGAAAAGTGGGCGTGAAGATGTCCGTCTTCCGATCGTGATGAATTAGTGGTGAGAGAGGAACATCACATTAATGTTAAGAAAATACCTCCTCCCGAAGAGACATCCGTTTTACCCACAGGCTTTGAGAAGAAGGTGCAGCGACTTCATCGATTTTTATTTGACGTCTGCATTATCTGCCTAGAGATTGTTTATGGCCAATTACGTAATGCCATCCTTTCTCTTTTGATTAAAGCTTGTATATTATAGGTAGCTCGAATATTAAATGTTTATTCACATGTCTCTCCGTTGAAGAAAAAACACTTAAATAATTATAATGTAATTAGCATTTTTATAGTGATCGTCATGCGTACTGGGCTTCGCTAGATTACTCTGAATAGACATGAAGGAGGGTGAAATTTAGTCGACAAAATAGTCTGCAAGCAGATCCAAATGTCCTGATTGATCCAAATGCCAGACAAAGAGTAAGAACAACATTTTTCATTTTCAAATTTTGCGAGATTGGTTATCGTGGTTTCCTGAATAAAGCCCAACCAGGAAAGTCAATCAACAAGTTAACATATAATAGCCTACAAATAAACAACCAAGCAAACGAACGAAAAAACAAACAAATAAGCAACGAAAGACAAAAACAAAACAAACATTACCAAGAAAAAAAAACGCAAATATGACACCTAGTGATACTCGCCTCCACAACCAATTATCACATCCTACCCCCCCCCCCCCTTTCTCCACTTATAGCGATGCCCCTTCATCCAAAAATGTCCTTGGGCACATGGCTCCTGTGCCAATCTTCCAAGTAAAGAGTGGGTGATACGAAGACGCTCCACTTCCAAAAATATCCGTTTCGTTATCTAAAGCCGACGAAAGGGGGTAAAGGTATCATCTCTTAGGCGAGGCATCTTCTTTTCTCGACCCTTTCTGTGAGATTGATGGTGGTAGAGGTAGAGGTAGAGGCGAATGTTACCTATAAAGTACACCACAGAACGGTTTGATCCTCTAGGGATTCCCAGTATTTCAACCGCATCTTTTTTTCTCTCTTCTGCCTCTTCTCTCCACCTCCCCTCTCTCTCATACTCCTCTCTCTCTCTCTCTTTCCTCTCTCTTCTCTCTCTCTCTCTCTCTCTCTCTCTCTTTCCTCCTCTCTCACTCACACATTGGCCATCCTCATGAGAATGATGATGAAGAGGAGGGGGAGGAGGAGGAGGAGGAAGAGGAGGGGGAGGAGGAGGAGGAGGAGAAGGAGGAGGAGGAGTAGGAGGAGGAAGAGGAGGAGGAGGAGGAGGAGGAAGAGGAGAAAGCGGTGGAAAGAGAAATGGACACAGAGAGGATAAACGAGGGAACGTGAGAGAAGAGAGTGGAAGATGGTTTGATATAAGGAATCGGTAGATATCATTCCATGTCCAGCGGTCATAATTTTGTCAATCAGTGGCGCAACAAACATCGCACTTCTTGTTGATGAGTTATTGTGACTCGCGCTGGAGCATGATAAACAAAAACAAAGAGGCTCTAGCTTATTAATCTGCCGAGTCTTAAGATAATCTGTAGAGTTGTTCACATTTGCAGAATCAATTATCGGTAAAAGTATGATGAATGATTGGCTGGGCGATGATGGTTCTTGTCGGCGGATGGTTTGATGGATGAACGAACGCGGACGTGCATGAAGTGTGGCTCGTAGATTTCCACATATATTTATGTTATATCTCTTGTCATTTAAATGGTGGGCAGCAAGCCCACATGCTGAAAAAATATGCAAACATTACACACACAAAATGTTTGCAATGAGAATACCATATTAGTATTTAGAAAAAATAACAATGTACCTAAACTGTACATAATTTTTTTAACCAGGAAGTCAAATTTGTTCACAAACAAATTGAAAATGATGTCGTAAAGAAGACATCTTTAGGGTCATCATATTGTGTACATGTAGGTATAGTGAAAATCAAATGCTGCTAATGTGTCCCATGTAGGCCTACCTCCCGCGATGCGCTCTTACTCCATTATACGGTCACGAAATGTCATTGCATTCAGTAACATCCTCATGTCATCTCATTATTCCTGCTTGTTCCATCTGATTAAATGACCCTCTCTTGCTTGGCAAATTAACCTCACGATCTAATCAAATAATTAAGGATAGTATGACTGACGCATGTTCCCAATACATTATCCATTTTGTCTGTTGAAAGCCAGAAGGGCATATCTCTATACAACAAAATTGTATGAGATAATGCCCTCCTGACTTTAATCAGACCATCTATGCCCCATAATTATGCCTTCCTTCTGTTAAAAGAAGGGCATCAGACTTTCATAAAAACGAATGATGACGGCAGGTGATTATGCGGACAATGGCATCTAAACCTTAATCAATTCGATCAAAGCACAGTCATGTAATCATGATGCCTGATTAGAAATCACTCATCACAATGCTGCTCTAAATAGATTTGCATGAACAAAGAATGAAATACACAGTCATTTAAAGATGTAGAGATACATGTATATTAAAGATTATGTTTAAAGATAATGTCGAGTTCTGGTCTTATTGTGAAAGACCCTTTTTGGAAGAAGCTGGGAAAGGTTGATGATGTAGTACTAAGCATGATGTACATGTATACTGTAAGGTTTTGGGATCGAAATGGAAAGGAAATAAACTGAATTTTGGTGAAAGTATAAGATGCACTGCACATAGCCTATTCATGAATGACTGTATGGGATTACAAACACACAGCTTTACAGTTATTCCTTAAAGATTCATCATTTTAAGGGGACATTATTACTGCATTATTCATTTAAACTGACTTTAATACAGAGAATTTATAATAAAAAAGCTCACAAATTATTTCATCTTTGCTAGAACTCATCGTTCACTTTAACTACATACCCCCTATCACGATGAGATTCAAAATGGCGACTCCATTATTATGCGACATTAGTCGATATCTGGGTCGCGGATTACTGTGCAAACATTTTCTAACCTAATTCTTTTTCCCAATTGAGATCTAGTCTCGTTAAGCAGATGATGAGCCTGAAGATTTGCGGTGGGACAATAAAAAATGGAACACATGGTCAAGCGAAGAACCATCGCATTTTACTTTACATGATAGATATGATGCTTACGTTTTCTGATTGCTTCCACGAAGACGCCATCATGCTACATACTATTTTTAACATAGCCAGATAACCCTTAATGGAGTCGACGTTTAATATGTATATTGATTAAGTTTTGAAAGGTCCAAGACCTTTTGGAGTTAACTAAGAGGTTGTGATATAAAGAGAAAGAAAATAAGAAAAATAAGTTGCCAGACAATTAAGAAGGGGGAGAAAAGAAAAGAAGAGAGAGAAGAAAAAAGTAAAGGAAAGGGAGAAGGAGTAGGATGACGGTGAGGAGGAGGAGGAGGAGGAGGAGGAGGAGGAGGAGGAGGAGGAGGAGGTGGAGGAGGAGAAGGAGGAGTCATTCAGAGGAGAAAAAAAACAAGATGACGAAGAACAAAATCGAAGATGCGTGATGGCTCAGTGTTAGAACAATGGTCTCGTTACCGGGAGCTCCTGATTCGAAACTAAGTCGCTGCGCTATTGCCCTTTTGGTAATGTATAAATCCTTATTACCAAGTCCCTTGAATATATATTAAAGACGTAAATGAACTAGTTTCCTGCCTAGAAGAATAAACCTATTTTTAGATGATTTATTCAAAACTATTTCGTATATTATCAATCGAGGTGAATGAGTACAACAAGAATACAAGAGAAAAATAATTAAGAAGAAAAATTGAAGAGAAACAGAAGAGATTGATGACTGATGCTAGAATTCAGTGTTTTCTTCTTCTTTACAACATCCAGGCATCGATATCGAAGAAGATTGTCTGAAGAAGGCCATCTCCCCCAAAAGAGTCTAATTTATGATCTATTGGAAACAGAGGTGAAACAATATCAGGTCGCTTGGTATACGGCAATACATGTATTAAAGGGAAAGCTCACCGGTTGTTGTTTTTCCAAAAGTCCATATTCGGAAAGGCTTTTTAAATCCGAATATACCTTAATTCCTAGAATGAAATAAGTCTCGCGACTTCCTAAAATCAAATAGGGTTCATGAATTGCTCAAATGAAAAAAGCGTTCACATTTTCTATAATAAAACAGGGTTTGCAAGTCCGAACATGAAAAAAGGCCTATATCACTTTGGATTAGCGAATTTTCAAAATAACTTTTTACCTTCGAAATTTTATGAACTTTTCGAGAGAAAAAAGGATACCGTCGTAAACAAAAAAACACGAGTGACTCGGAGAGTCAGTCAAGGTGTCACAATGGTCACGAGAATGAAAATATGAAGACTTATGACAGCCCTCTTTAGAACTGCTCTAGGCAAATACATTATTGGATTTCTTACCCTGAAAAATACCCTTTGTAGACAAATATGGATTTGACATGAATGTTGGAATTAGTGAGGTATGACTATGGCTTCATAATTATGACAGAGAAAACAGCGGGGATAAGGCAAGAGGAAAGAGAGATAGAGAGAGAGAGAGAGAGAGAGAGAGATAGAGAGAGATAGAGAGAAATAGAGAGAGAAACAGGAGAGGAGACAATAGGAGATGAGTGATAGAGAGAGAGAGAGAGAGAGATAAGGAGAGTGAGGCAAAAGAGACGAAATCGACCTTCGATTAAAAATCGGCCGGCTAGTGGAAATTCTATACACCAGCTTATCGTGGATTCAACAGAAGATAAAACATGAAGAGAAAAATGCACAACTTTGAGGCTGAGCAGCAAAAAAAAAGGTGAAATTAAATGCACCGTCATCCCCACTGAATGTTGAGAACAAAACGACGCATGGATATGAACACGATCACATACGTTCTTTCGTCTTTCAAGGTCCAAAAGAGTATGTTCGGAATATTAAAATATGGCAAACAAAAAGTACAACATCATCCATGCGACGCGACGGCGATTTCATGTAATATCAATCTCAAACCGCCTTGAGCTTTTTTTAGATCATTTTTTTTCTTTGTTAATGCGGAATGTGTCATTGATAATGAATGAAAATAAAAACAAGTTGATATGCATTTTTCATTCCAAACACACTTTGTGCAGTTCAGAAGAATAGAAGTGTTGCGATGTTGTTGATGAAAAATCCAATCCAATCCAGGTATTTATAAAGCGCAAATATCTATTTGCCTAATCAAAGGCGCTTTTGTCAATTGCATCTATAAGAACCAGGCGCGGTTCTATAAAAATACATATATCTATATTCATTTTTGAGGTGGGGGCCTTTGGGGTTCGTGAATTCATTTCCTACACATTTTTTTTCTTCATAAAACATCACACTTAAAAATCAATTTAAAAGCAAAATTTATTTGTTTTGTTTGGGGGGGCGGGGGAGGGGCTTCCAAGCCCCCCCCCCCCTCTCCTTCCTCTATCACTATCACTACCGATTAAATACATGGATGAGTGTTTTACATCGGTTATTTACTATCGTTTATAGCTGCGTCAGTTTGATTAAGCCCTACAGTAAAGCAATGTTATGTTCATATCTTATACAGATAACACAGAAAGGTGATGTTAAAGTTAAAAAAAAACTAAAAAGAAAACCTCCATATTTCACCAATTCTGTTATGATATTATCCTGGTTTAAGTCATTTTTAACAAAGGGAAAAACTAGTAATGTCCCTCTTCAAATTTATTGTAAAATATGGGTTTCAAGTGTCTATGAGCAAAACACATCAACGGGGGGATGATAATTATGCAGAAAGGATAGACTCTTATATAGACCAACTTCTTTTGTAAAACTATATATAAGACTGAGTGGGAGTGTCGTGGTCGAGTGGTTTAAGGCGCTTGACTGGAGATGCGAATGTCGAGGGTTCGAATCCCGACACGGCACTAATATCCTTTGGCAAGATATTTACCTGCACATGCTACTCTCCACCCAGGTGTTAAATGGGTACCCGGTAGGATGCGAAAGTTCATGTGGTTGGACGAGCAAGTGTGCGCTTGTAAAATGGCGACTGGCTGGAATGCTCCCAAGGGAGTGGAAAATGTGCATTCATTGTGTCCGGGTAAGCTTGAATCCGATGACCGGGGTAATATAAAGCGCTTAGGCATATCGTTGGATCGATGTATTGAGCGCTATAATTATAAACACGGAATATTATTACTGAGCGTAAACCGAGTGTCAGATTTAACTTTTTAGTGAGATACGGACTTAAAGTGTCTGTTTACTAAAGTAAAACATATCAACGTGTCAGGGATATGAAGAAAACGAGATGCGGAGAACTAGCTGCAAACTGGAATAACTTAGGAGATCACACATATCGTGATTTGGTTATTCCTTATTTACCGAGTCTCGCGGACGGTATGTTAACCGAATAGCCTTTAACCTATAGTACAGTTGCTTATATACAAACATCACAATCATATATCTGCCTGCTTTCTGAACCGTCGGGTAACACACATAATATACAACATCAATGATTACAGGGCAAGTTTGGCACATTTGCAAATTGAACTCGCTAGTTTGCATATAGCCTATTATCATGAAATTATGCGAAACGTTAAAATTCCATAACTTTCTTTTTTCTTTGGTCCGATTTTGTTAAAACTTTCACTGTTTTGTTTGTTTGAGGGTCTCTTTCTATCAATACAGTTTGCAAATGAATCGGACTTGCCCTTTAACGTCATTGATACGATATTATAACCATAGTCAAAATATCCGTCAGAGTCGCAACAGACATGTTCATATCGTGTTTAGATAGCAAGAGTAGGAATAATGACGATAAAGGTCCGTGTTGTGCTTTGTGAGTCTTAATCACGTTTTATGAATGAAAGACATGTTAGAACCAGACATACATCCAACATCAGGTTTAAGTTGTTAATAGAATACAGCCTTGAAATGTCTATAAGCAAAGCATATCGACAGGCGAGTGATATGAAGAAAGTATAAACGGAGACAAGAATGCACCGGACGTGGGTTGCATTAAGAGAATACACGTATCGTGTGTCTCTCGTAGCGCATCTTAATGAGTGTTTTGAATCTAAAAAAGAAAATCTTTCTTTCCCAACCGTTTCGGATTTCTAGAGCGCGAGGATCGCATCACAGATGCACGTACGCCACGACGATGCACTTTTACGAAAAGGGCGAGGAGAGAGTACGGGAGAGGGACAGAGAAATAAAAAGAAGGAGAGAGAGATGCAGAAAGGGAGGGAAAAGCTGACGCGATAGGGGATGAGAGAATAAGAAATAAATAAATAGAGAGAGAGAGAGAGAGAGGGAGAGAGAGGAGAAACAATAAGATGGCGAAATAGAAAGCGAAATACAAAGTTGGAAGTTTGAGGAGAAATGTAAACATGTATACATACAGTGATACACACATGGTATAATACAGTTGCGTCAGGAAGATCGAGGTTTAGCCAAACATTTACGAACCACTTGCTTAACTTATACAAGGCAAGGTAGTTTCGAAGAAAGATAACGAGAGAAAATGACAGAGCAATATATTGAAAGATAGAGAGAGAGAGAGAGAAAGAGATAGGAATAGAGAGATGGGAGAGATGAGAGAGATGAAGGGACAGAGAAAGAAAGGGACAGGTCTCAAAATAGGTATAAAGCTTTAGGAATTGATACAGTGCATTGAGTTGAAAGAAAAGAGAACGAGAAATAGAAATAGATAGAGTAGTTATTTAGAGGTTGATAGGAGGAGGAGTGAAGAAGAGAAAACAAATCAAAACACGTAGACAGAAAGACCAACAGTATGTGACGATCGAGTTAAAACTAAACATTTGCGTTCCGTCGGCTGTTTGCTGACACTTAAAGTGAGATGGTTTCCGATGTGCTATGAGAATGATGATGAGCATGGGAGTGATGATGAGAATGATGATGAGGTCGATGATGAGCATAATGATGAGCTTGATGGCGATCACGACGATGGATTCGATTACAGAGTGGGATGCGGAGGAGAGAATGAAGGTCGAATCGATTATGATTGAGCAATGAAATGAAACCGCTCTCGAGACAGAAACAAAATAAATTCAGGAGGTATCGCTAGACCGTCTGGATTAAATAAGGTGGGGGAGGGGGAGCGGGAGGGAGACGAAACAAACCTTTTGCGATTTGATAAGGCTCTGAAAATCTCTAATTTTCCGACATAAACATTTGAGGGGGAACCGCTACACACCATCAAGCAACGCCCAATGATCTTCTTATTAGTAAAAACTGTGAAACTGCAAGGAGGTTTGGTGAAAATAAGCAATACTAAAAATCGAAATAGATGGATTTTACTTTGAAAATGATTATTCTCTATTAACCCCACAACAAGTCGATAAATCCTGAGATGAAAATGTTGTGGTTTCTGTGTGGCTTAGTATTAAAAGCATAAAAGTATTTGCATTGCATTATAAATGTCTGGCGTGGCTGGTGTCCGTATCGTCTCGAGTCATGAGACCTTTTCCGAAACACAGTGCAGATCTCTCTAGACGCTCCGGGGAGCACCTGGGGGTAAGTGTGCGGCAATTTAATGGCAGTCGACCGTGAACGTGTTTTATTTAGTTATCTTCTTTATGGCGCCAAGCCCAAACACAAAGCCTTTTCCCCTTTGTGCACCTATAGAGCCGGAAGGGCATTCTCACACACTTCAACACAAAGTTAATTCTTTTATGGCTTTGATAAAGGCCCGGTCACACAGCCCTCCACGGGCGTATCGCGGCCGAATCACGGCCAAAAATTTCTGCCCGTGAAGCAGACGCTGTTGGACGCTTTGAGGTCGCGATAAAGACGCGATACAGCCGTACTTTACCCGTCGTTACACGCGGTAAGAAATTCACACGCGGTTGGCCGCGCGAAAAAGTTTTGGGCTGCCCAAAAATTTAGACCGCGGGTAATCGCGGGCGGTACACGTGGTACACACGCGGTAAAGACGCGGTACAGACGCGGAACGAACGTGCTAGGACGTGCTACGGCCGCGGTTAAGACGTGGTTACACGCGGAATTGGACGCGAAATTTTAGCGGGTAATCGCGGGTGGAGCACGGTCATAGCACGTTTGTTCCGCGTCTGTACCGCGTTGTTATCACGTGCATTAGCGTGTGTACCGCGTGTAAGCGTGGTAGGCCGCGGTACCGCCGCGCTTCACCCGCGATAAGGACGCGGAACAGTCGCCGGCGTCTGTTCCGCGGGCATACCACGGGTAAACCGCGGGTAAGCCAATTTTGCACATTTTCCACCACGGGCAACCGCGGGCAAAAAAAAATCGCGAAATTTTACCCGCGATACAGACGCGAAAGGCTGTGTGACCGGGCCTTAAGAAGTTGTGACTTGAACTGTACGGAAGGGTTCCAGACAGCTATTGAGTTACAGCTGTGAAACACTTGTCGGAGGTCCGTCTGACCTTGCAATAAGTTATGCATGCTAAAGGATCAACAACTTGAAGGGTCGTTTCAGTTTCGTTTCTTAAGCGCATTCTTTTCTAGATCAATTTGCTCCTAAGTTAAAACCTCGATAGCCTTTTGTTTTAATTTACTAACCGTGCAATTATTTATGCATACTAAATCAGAAATGAACAAAATGAAAGAGAATCAAATCATTTTAAACAAATGAGTTGTCACCCTCTGCAAAAATAAAAACATCTTGTGATTTAAGATTCGTAGACAAACTGTCTTTTAATGTTAACTTAATCTGTCACTATGTGTTCACAACATAAACAAAAAGGTACGCATTTTCATCTTACCCATTAATGCCTTCCTAAAGATTCAGCATTTTAAATGTTTCAGGTGTTTAACCCCACTTCGAACGCAGTTTTGATATTTGACGTGTTTTTAAAGATAATGAATGAAGCAGGGGGGGGGGGGGGAGGTCAGAGTGAAAGTGAACAAAGTGCTCTGCGGGTTCATTCATAATTATGAGCCAAACCGTTTGGTAAAAAGAAGTTAGTCAAATCCCTTGCGCCCTCCTCTTCCATGGGCCCTAGACATTAGGTCTATGCTATGTAAGTACAGATGTCGCTTAGGTGTAAATTAGATAGAGAGAGAGAGAGAGAGAGAGAGAGAGAGAGAGAGAGAGGTGGGGGAGAGAGGGGGAGAGAGAGATAGAGTCAGGGAGGCAGAAAATGGAATAGGGAGGAGTGAGCGTATAGGAGAATGTGAAAGAGGAATGGAGAGAACCTGAACGAGTAAAAAAGGAAGAAAAGAGAGAGAGAGAGAGAGAGAGAGAGAGAGAGGGGGGGGGGGGAGAGAAAATGATATATATATATATATATATATATATATATATATATATATATATGGGTATATATATACGCATGGGATGATATCATACTTTGCTCACCAGTGAGGTGTAAGCCCCCAGAGACCCTCATCAATGCATTTTTTTCAGAGAAATAAAAAGAAGGAGACTTATACAGAGTAGCGTCTATTTTAAGGGCACGGAGACGTGTCAGACTTGACAACCGCGGATTGGGGAAAGTCAATGACAGTTTGCATTCACTGAACGTATCATGACGAGAACACTCGATGAGATAGACTTTAAGTGATGACGTCACAATTCATTCCCGCACACGTGACGTGGCATGCCTGACGAATGAGAAGTGGGGAGGGCAAAACGTTAAAAAGAAAGGAAAATGAATTAAGGAAGACATGAAGAAAGAAAGAAAGAAAGAAAAAATGAAGGAATGTGTACTGGATTTAAGCTAAATCAGGTTTTATTTTGTCCTAGCTGTCGTGACTCTATTAATTTTATTCCTCAAATTAAAAAACCACTATATTTTAATCTAAAGACTTAATATCTAGAAAACGCATAGCAAAACTCGTAAGTGCTTCTCGTAATCATTTTTCATTAAACCGTCAAATGTCACCTGTGCAAAATATCGTAAAAATGTTTATAAATTAATGATCTTGAATCGTCGAACAACTTGCTCTTTTGTCATTACAATGCATTATTTGTTAACAATATCCTCCTTGTTTTAATAAAGAGAAGTGTGTATATAGAAAATCAAGATCGAATTTTCACAACTTATTTTCCATGATTTCATTAAATCATTCGCATAATACCATTTGCAAAACAATAATTAATGCGGAATCATCCTTTTCACTCCATCAGTAAGCTGAGATGCTAATGGATTGTATACACAATGCCCTGATCTAAAACAAAACAACATACTCGGATTAAATAAACCAAACCAAACAATAATAATAATTTTAAAAAAAAATCGGCCTCAAATGTGCTAATTAAACGATAATACGTCCAAGCTTCGCAAATGTCACGCCTATTACTCAAAATACTTTAGCCACCTCCCAGACTTTACATTCAACGTAGTCTGATTTATTATCAAACAAACCTATGGCTTCTCTTGACACAACAAATTAAGGATGCTGCCAATGATTAACTCGGGGGAAAATGACCAAGCCGATTCTTTTGTTCGTAGGATGGCAAATGAAGGTTTATATAATGTTACCGATCAACATTGATATATCATTATGAATGTACAATTTAAATAAAAGCGTGGTCGATAATTTTGTTGCGTAATTCATTACCTTCCCTTGCAAGCCTACAAAAAAGGCGGACCAGCCGTGTTGCACGTAGCCTCCTCTAATTTTGCCGAATGTTGACCACCCCCTCCTTTGTCCGTCCTATTTACCCTTCGATCCTATAGGTTCTTGTGAACTCCTTATTGGATTAGCCAGGCGAGAAAGAGAACGAAATCAAAGAAGGAAATTGGAGACAGGTCATGCGATAGCTCTGAGAGTCACATTAATGAGGACCGTATGTGTGCGTGCGAAGGTGGGTGTGTGTATAATTTGATTTGTGATGGCCTGAGGGTGACGAAAGTGCATGAGCCTACATGTATGTGCATGACTACATAGGTACTTCAGGGCCCCATTTCACAAAACTTGTCATCAGTGACAAATGATATTTCTTGTTATAAGCTACTGAAATCCGTGCTTCTGATTGGTCACCAGCAAATTTGTCACTGATTTTGGTCATTTGTCATTGAAAAAAGGGCTTTGTGAAACGAAGGTGAAGGTCCCTGAACCTTGAAGTCTGAGGGAGATATGAAGTTAGTGTGACGAAAGAGAAAAGTGGATATATTTACCCTAAATGTTCAGTTTCCTCTGTAACTGGTGAACAAATACTAGAAATCTGACAATAACAGGCCAGTGGTGGTGGTGTTGGTGGTGGTAGGGGGGGGGGGGGGGTGGGCTGAGGGGTGCTTCCTAAGAGAGTGAAGACTGTATTACAACACAAATTGAAAGACTATTATAAAAACAAGGAAATGAAATAGAGAACACATCTTATCAATTAAACAAAAATATATAACGCGTGAATTTACAGAGATTGAGATTGTTCAGTCTGAAGATTTTACTTAACATAACAGTGTTAGCTCCCCAATTTTATAAATACTGCAATATCATTATTTATTATCATTATTATTATTTTCCCCGTATCTATTGTACACGTACAGTATGGGCACTGTATTCACCGAGTGTTATTCGCTGTTTTCCAAGTATTTCCCTGTTTTCCGAAGTTGTATCCGACTGGTTTACGGATTGTATCGTCTGGTGAAAGCAAGGGCGTTCCACTCATATTCTTTTTCATGGAAATAAACGCCTTCTTCCCCCTAGGGATAAGGCTGAATTAGTTTTTGATGTATCTGATGACAACATTTGCAGGCAACGACATGAATTCGTAATAGTTTGAAGAACGCGAGTCTTACACCTCATCCTCACCACCACTAAACCGACTCCACACCCGACTCCAAATCGACCAATTCTTGGTCAGTTCTAGAAATATAATTTCTTGTTTGATCTGTTGTCGGTCTGATGTTGGCTTTGTTGGTTTGACTAGTGTCGTTCTGCTGAGAGCCAGAAAGGTATACAGTCGTTTCATTTTACACGAATAAAGCACCTGCTGGCTCTCAGCATGCAAATATGATCCATGTGGGAAAGGGGAAGGGCGTTAGCGTTTGCAGATTTTCTAGACAGTGACATGAATTCTTAATAGACTGAAGAACGAGAGTCTTAAACCTCAGTCCCATCGCCGAACCGACCCCAAACTTACCAATTCTCGGCCATTTGGCGTAACGTAATTTCTTGTGCGATCTGCTGTTTGTCGGGGCATTTCTCAAAACCGTCCCAAGTTTAATTTCTTGGTCATTTCATCAAAACGTCGTGTATTATAGAATTAATACGCGTTTCTATGTCCACGAACTTAGACTTACAACGGTTTCGAGAAACTGGCTCCTGGGATCAGCCTCGTTGGTGTGACTCACTGGAATAGTGATGCAGGATGTATCGGGGGTGCTCCAAGAGAGAACATTCAATATTCTACTATATTTACTGTATAGAAACATGCTCCATTACAGACCATTACAGATCGGCACGTATATTCGCCTACTCAGCAACATATCAATGTTTGAAGTGGCAAAGCACTTTGATTATTCGTGTGGTGTAACATTGATGAGATTGTGAGCTGTAGATGAGAATATTAAGAATGTGAATACTTAGGAAAAACGGGATTATAATTCAAGTACATTCAGGTATACGGTGTTTAAAGATAATCTTAAGCAATCGATGGCGACACGAATTGGAAGAAAGGTGATAGCGCGTGAGTGAGTGAGAAATGGAAGAGAAAGGGAGAGAGAGAGAGAGAAATAGAGAGAGAGAGAGAGAGAGAGAGAGAGGGTAGATAATTAAAACATGGCATCAGGGGAGCACAGGACTCCCAGCAAAGTCAAATGTGGCTGTGATCCTTTCTCATCATTATTTTGATACACAACCTTTAAAAAGAAAATCAATGTACATGCTACAGAAATATTGAAATGTGGGCTTCTGTGAAATTTTGTTTCAGAAATGCACTGCACATACTGCATGTAACGATGGTCGTGCTACACATTCGTGACATTTTGTATAGGCTGTATGTAGACAGGGCACTATTTTAATGGACCAATACGTCATCTCAGATACTCAATATATCAACCGCAGTCATGTTTTCAAACAATCCTATTTGCTGAGGGGTCTTCCTTGTCTGAAGTTGACGGATGGCTTGATTGTAGTGAAGATGAAAGTCACGTACATTTGGGTAAATTGGTGCAATGTAGCTGGCGTAATGAATGGTTAAATAATGATTGATAACAAATAACTCCAACACGTGATCAATTAAAGAGGAGTGGACAAAGAGGGCGTCAAGAACAGTGGCGTATCCAGCCCAAGTTGGGCCAGCGTAAAGGCTTCCCCCGTTTAAAGACCCAAAAGCAAAAACGCTACAATACTTGAAATTATGGGTGTAGAATGACACGTAAGGGGCACCAGACATGTACCACATATCTCCGTTTGCGATGATTAAGTATCATTAAGTGTTATTCCCAAGGGGAAGGGAGTGGCGAACAAATGAATTTCAGAACTTGATCCAGTCAAATAGTCGTTTCCGGGGTATGGTCACATGATCTGGTGACTTGCAGCCAATCAGCACGTAGTCGTCTTCACGCGTGAATGAGCAGAACATAAACGTCATGGTCGCTTCGCGATATTGCTAAGCATAACACGTGTAGGCTAACGAGGAAGTTGGGATATCATTCGGTTATATCAAATCTTAAACATGATGTAACGTCATAATTATGATAATATAATGAAGATAACACCGACTTTCATGTAAACAAATATATTCACGTTCTGACATCATGCTTTTATGAATGATTACTTGTTTCTTCATGAACACATCAATAAAACTCGAATTGCACAATTTCAAAATGTATAGCGGCTTCCAAGAAAGCCGCCGTGAACTTACCTCATACACCCGCACACAAATGTGAGGGGGGACCTCAATGTGGCCGATTTGCGGATGAAAATCTTGTATAATAACTTCATTTGGGAGTGAGGCACTGTTATTGCACTGGGAAGTATGTTAACGACGGATAATAAACACAACGATGTTTGATTGATGCGGTTATTCATTTTGGGAGAACGAATGTGGGGGCTGGTCGTTTTGTTTATTGCACTTCCAATAGCCCTCATGATTTTGCGGAGTTAAAGGACCATTCGATTTTAAGATGCCTGACTCATTTAAAGTGTTTGAGGTTGAGATGCCAAAATCCTGAAGAGCTTCTGTATCCTTTTAAATTTGTTATCAAAAGGGAATTTTATGATAAGGGTGGGCTGATTTTGCTTTTAGCATTAGATGCTTTTGTTTATGTGCTCTGCACTACTTCTTTTTTAATTACTTCTCGCCACTGGACTCTAAAATTGCGCCATCGCCACGCCACACTCTCTGGAGAATACATTCTAATTTTAAGTACTGGGGGCGTTTCACAAATATCCTAAGGTAAACTTATCATTAAGTTAGACTTAACAATTATGGAAAGCCGTTAGCATGTTTGAAACTACAGTATTTTGTAAAAGTTTTTTAAAAAGGCATAACACGTTGTTTAAAATCATTCATATTTTGTATTATCAAGGAGGTTTCATGTTCTTGATTAGGAATTTATGAAAAGTCTAAAATACTAGAATTATTGCTTTTGAATATGTTTAATGTTAAGGCTACAAATGGCTCTCCATAATGATCAAGTCCAACTAAGAGTTAAGTTCGACTTATGATCTTTGTGAAACACCCCCTAGGTCACATTAATATTTGCAGGGCGATGGTTAATCGACAATCATTCTTGTCTCCGTAATTCCGAAAGGTTTTCAATGTCACATGAGTGAAGAGTGACAAATTAATAATCTTTATTAAGGCCTTGCTTACAAGAAAATTATAGTGCCCCAACGGAATTGAACGTGCATCATAATACACTAGACCAAAATTACATTGTGAAATAAAGTATCGATGACATGGCTCCTTACTTTGCACGACTCTTTACCCCGTCTTTGCCAAATACATCGCACGCTTTCTTGAATTCAGGATTATGTAAAGCTATCTGTCTTATAACCGTAGGCTATAGGGGTGGTGGAGGGGGGGGGGGGTTATGTGCCAACTTGGCTATAAATACTGTCAAGACAGTGTATACAGAGTACTCACTTTAAATGTAACATGCTGACAATCTGGTCAATGTATACGATAGAATGTTTACTGCATAGGCTTTGCACGAGACGTTAGAAAATGATATGTTGTCAAGTGAAGGGCACAATTTAGATCAAGGGCCTATTCATTTACAAAAGGTGCAACGATTGACATAATTTGTGGAGGAGCACAATTCCGCCATGGGCTTTTCTGATCCCAATGTAAACTTTCCAGTTTTCTAAATTGTGGAGGGGGCAGGAAAGTTAACCGAAAGATAAACATTTTTGAACAAAGTTTTTGTAATGAAAAAAATATATCATTAACGTATTTTTACTAATTAACACCATCTTACTGTCAGCATGCGAGGTAATGGTTACTCGATTGCAATTCAATTAAAAGTTCAAGAAATATCTAGATTTTTTTTTTAAAGCAAACAGTGAAAGTCATAAACAATGTAATGTAAACATAGTTTTAAAAACATGAAAAATAAAAGACAAAACTTATGAGATGACAGTTGCCAGGATATTGGTGATTTTTTAAAGTCCCATGAAGGGGACTACACCCCCTCCTTGCCCCTGCATTGTCTGCCAATAACGATGGGTCTAGGTATGATCAGAGGGGCGCGCTTTAAACCTGCCTGACCTCTATCTGCAGGCGATAAATGCAAGCATGCAAGAGTGTCCGTTTTTTTTTTTAAGACACCTGTAATGGTGATGACCGTGAACGTGTGACAGGTAGCATCTGCACTCACTGAGCCCGTGTTAAATTATGTATGAGAAACGAGCTCCTTTCCACGACCATCACCAGTAAGTGTAAACTCGTGACGAAGTCATCTATGCAGGTCAAATTAGAAGAAGTGTCGTTTTGTTGATTTGTAATGAATATTGGAATATTGTCCACCGAAAGGTATCCTCCCTAGAACCTAACTATCCTTGCTTCTCTTTGTTTTACGCCAAAGTGTATATTTGCTCAAATTTGTTTCAGTTGACTAGACCTGGCAGTGCATGGATTATTTAATACAGGCAACTTAATAGTCTCCTTGCAGCAGCAAATCCCCCTATAATTCACCGGGGATAATTTACTTCCAGCTTACAGTTTTGATTGTCTTTATGCAGAAGCTGGAAAGGAAATCAACTTCATAAAGAGCTATTAGATCCCTTCGTTTGGATTTTCATCCTTGCCAAATTACACCGTAATCCATTCCAAAGTAGTGGATTGAATCAATCTTTTGAGAATGGATTTCCGTGTCTTAAGCCTGGATATCCTTTCCAAATGAAATGCTCCCTAATCATGCTAATACGACATTAAACAGAGTATTTTCACAACTGAACATTTACCAAGAAGGTTGCTTCGTCTACTCGCCCCATGATACTACATTGATGTTTCCTATAAACGAACTATGTTACGATGCAAATAAAACGTTTGGAGTGTAAGTGGAAGACATGAAAATAAATTACAACCGCGCGATGTGCACTGATTGGAAGCATTCATCCCCAATTACCAATTCCCCCGGATAGGACATAAACCACAGTTCAACCTGTCGCCTATCTACAAGCAAATAATTGCTTTTGTCCGCAGGCAGGTGAAATAGATCATCAGAATTGAGTAAATTTAGTTTCAAAACATTTAACATAATATACTACAAGACTTTCATATCTACTGAAGACAGTGCAATCCTATCTCGTGATCAAAGATTGTCACAGATTTGTCGTGTCTTCTTTCATTGTCGATGTAATATTCATAGAATATTGTTCTCAATCTGTATGGAAATTTTTGGCATGGAATATGCGTTACAAAATACTATTTCATCAATATTCCATCTAGCCGCATCTATTTTTTTTTATGGAAGTCGTCCCTAAAGATTAAGCGATCACACCTACTCATTTCTGCATACATAATATTTGATAAATGTCTACTATTGTATCCCGACCTGACTTTTATTGTGTATGGCTTTATTTGTGTTTTATCATTTCTCGGTCGTAAATAATTTCACCCTTTGTTTAGGCTGGTGACATGGACATTTTTGGTATGGATTATGCGTTACAAAATATTATTTTATCAATATTCCATCTAGTTGCATTATTATTTTATGCAAGTTGTCTCCCATAGATTAAGCGAGCACACCTACTCATGTCTGCATACACATTTGACAAATGTGTCCCGAACTGACTACTGTAGGGCTTATGTATAGGGCTTTATTTGCGTTCTATCATTCTCGGTCGTAAATAATTTGGCCCTTTGTTTAGGCTGGCGACATTTTTTCATTAGTAATGGCTCTCAAATTTTGATGGGCTACGTGCGTCTTTAAACGTCATTTTTGAGCCATTGTCTACGTTTGTCTTTGCCCCCTCTGTTTTTGTATGTGTTTCTTTAATCATATCTTTCTCTCTTTCTTCCTTTCTTTATTTCTTCCTCTCTCTTTTTTTTTTTTTTTTTGCTGGATTAAAAAAACTACATAACTGAGAAAATGCACAATGGTTCATCATTTTTCTCTGTAGAAATTTATTATTGCATCGTGAATCTCTTTATAATTTGTTCATATTATGGTTCTTTGGCAATTTAATAACAAAGATATGTATTCTTCATATATTTTCACATTTTGTAACCTTGGATACGAATTGGAGATCGTGTTCAATTTTATACCTCATTTAAAAGTAATCCCAAATGCAGTATTTGCCCGGAAGCGATAGGTGTCATGTTTTTGTTCATACCAATATACCATACGTAAACAGCTCAAGTCGAGAATGAGAAAAACTAATGTACTTATCACTGCAAACATGTTATTATTCAAAGATTTGTTGCCCCAAGCATGGTAATGGGATGCATTAAGTCGTACAGATTGAAAAAGTTGATCATGTTTAGCCTACATACATGTAGCTTGCTCAATATCTCACGATATTAAACACATAGCCAACGAAATGAGCATGCCCGCGAAAGTTTCATCGAGTGCAGACGGTACATCGAAGCGTATTACGATCACAATTTATGGCAGGCGACGCTGAGGACGCGCCATATTTTCTGCCTTCTGCTGTCCGGTCGTTAACCTGTTTGTTCAAGCACCAACGATGGGTGTGAAATCCCGGGTGAAATATGATCCGTCTTTAATTGAGCAGCTTTATTCTGGAGAAGAGAGAAGGTGAAGGATGGCTTGGACCGGTTGTTGATATTATATCATGATTGTCGACCAACGAAATGATCATTCCGACGGAGAGCCTGTTTGAGGTAGCCTAAAGGTCCTTGGACAAGCAATCTGATCGCAGCACGGATGTGCTCCTTGTCAGGTCTGTTTATATACACTGTCGCTCATAAAGTTGGAATATTTTGGTTTTACCCCAGTTTATGGAATTATTTTAAAAATAATTTAAAAATAATATATTTAGATAATAGTATACATTCTCAGATTTTATTGATTAGTCATTTGCCAATGTGTGTTTTGCGTGACTGCTAAAGCATGTGTATGCTACTATGCTTATCAACTAGGGGACCTACGCCCTTAAGGCATAAATGACAGTAATGATAATTAATGCCCCACAATAGGGCACTAATATAGCACATCGACACGGTTTTCATCCTGGGGCCTCACAGTTACGAGGCCATTGCTTTGTCACTGAACCATGAATGTACGCAGCGGGGGCTATGGTAGGGGGCAGTTTCTATAAATTTAAAAAAAGAAAGAAAATGCAAAACATTTTCAATAATTTATTGCATTTTACCCCGGTCCCCAACATAAAAAAATTCCTCTGGACGGCCATGCATTACGACTCAAGGCATGGGCACACAGAGTATTATTTTATGTTGGGGACCGGGGTAAAATGCAATAAATTATTGAAAATTTATTGCATTTTCTGCTTTTTGTTTTATTTATGGAAACAGCCCCCTACCCTAGCCCCCGCTGCGTACAGTCATAGTTCAGTGACAAAACAATGGCCTCGTAACTGTGAGGCCCCAGGATGAAAACCGTGTCGATGTGCTATATTAGTGCCCTTTTGTGGGGCATTAATCCTCATTACTGTCATTTATGACTTAATGGCGTAGGTCCCCTTGTTGATAAGCATAGTAGCATACACATGCTTTAGCAGTCACGCAAAACACACATTGGCAAATTATTATTCAATAAAATCTGAGTATGTATACTATTATCTAGATCTATTATTTTTAAATTATTTTTAAAATAATTCCATTAATTGGGGTAAAACTAAAATATTCCACCTATATGAGCGACAGTGTAGTATTTAGAAGAATATTAATTGTATATAAGTAATTTAATCTGAGTTGTGGAGTGCAATGAGCAAGCCGATAAGGACCTTTATTAAATCAAAATATTGTAATTGCGAAGATTTTACATGTGTAATCTTAAATATGTTGATTGAGTTAATTAGCTGCGATCGTGTAAATTAAAGAAATTTTAATCGGCTTAAGCTACTAATTAAAGCGATGTTTAGGTTGATGCAGATTAACTATTTGTCACTTATATTGTTTATACATTTTCAGCGCAAACGTATATAATAGACTAAAAACTCTATTGTTAAAGAATCCGGTTACACGTGTGTAGGTGAAGAAATTTTGCGGCCATAGTTGTGAGAAAGAGAAATAAAAAATACTAGTGCGTAGCGTTAGTGCGTGTGTGTGCGTGTGTGCGTGTGCGTGTTTGTGTGTGTGCGTGTGTGTGTAATTGCTTCCGACAGCAAGTTTCCGCTCGTTGAGCACGGTATAATAAGCTTGGTAGACAAAGACAATATATCCATGAATAACTACGCCTCGGGGAAGGTTGCAGTGGTTTAATTGTACATCCATAATGGATAAAAACCCAGCATGTGAAGGATCATAGGATATGATGTTTAAAGAATGTCCTCAAGTAAGTCAAGAGAACTTAAAAAAAACACGATCCCGAAAACTTCAACCTTAAAAAAGTCAACCTGATGCAATTTCAGTTAACTTGTGCCTTTGTCCTTGAAATGACAATGGCCAGAACAACAAGGCAGTGATAAACATAATTCTGAACATTTCTATCGCTAGAAAATATAGTAGGATATTAAAATTGACTTGATCTGTTGAAAATCACTGCGACTTAGTTAAAAGACTTTATTTTTTATTTTTGAAGCGCATTTTAAGAAGGCGGGTGATTTGAGTAAAGTAGTTTTTACTGCCGCCATCATTACTTTTTTTTTAAATGAAGAATTTTTAAAACGCCAGCATTGCATTTTTGTGATTAAAGGAAATTAAGTGCTCATCAACGACATAGAGACGAGACAGACAGACAGGGTGGTAGACAGAAACAGTGGGAGAGAAATAGAAGAGAAAGGAATATAAGAGAGAGGGAGAGATAGAGAGAGAGAGAGAGAAGAAAAAGAGGGGGAGTGGCAAAAAGAAGGGGCGTACCCATCACCGTCTAAATGAGAGAATCGTGATGTTGTATCCATCATCTTCAAGTGTTCCTTTCTTCTATTTTTCCGCATGTTGTAAATATTTGGGGGGAAAAACAGGAGAGGGAGTTTTATTGGTCCTCTGTGGTTTATGAATCTAATTTATGGCTGTAGATCTGACATCTTTGCATCTTACCAAGATTCTCAAAATAAAAAGCCTTCTGTCGCTTTATATGAAAGAAAGAAAAAAAATCGGCCTGCACAAATTAATATACACATGTTATCACATATAGGGTTCGCTCAAATCATTATTCTTACAAGCGATATTGATTTGAATTGTTTTAACATAATGCAAGTTTCCTTCAGGCTTCAGGCATAATACAATATTATACGACACATAAAGAACAAATGAGATTAATACAAAATATTTGGGGGCAATATTCGATACCAATGATGTTTGTTTTTATGTTTACATTTTTTTATATTGGAAGCTCCAATTGTTTTTAATAACTGTTAAGATACGATTTTGTCTCATATATCTATCTCCTAATATTATGAATGTGCATGTTTAAACCAATGTGTAACGCTATATGGCGATCATATAGTGTTACAAAGAACAAAGCAAAACTTTTTAGTCTATAATCATTGCGCCGCACGAAATCGATGCGCTACAGAAATCATTACGACAACATAACCTAGGCCTTGTATGTGTCTCTCTCGAGTTACATCGGTCTTTTGCGGTCATTTCGACACATTGGTGTGGCGGCTTTTCCTGCCAAAGAAAATCTCACACTGGTTCTTGCATTCTCAGCGCATACAGGGTGTGGGGGTGTGGATTACGCGACGGAAATTTGCTGAGATGCCGAGTCCATTTTCATTAGTCTAATTGCGTGGTTAAAATGTCATTGGTCCGCCTCTGAAAGCTCCAATTGATTTTAATGACTGATAGAATTAAACTTTTACTAATTACGATTTCGTCTTATATATGCATCTCCTTATATGAATAAACGTGTTTCAACCAATGTGTAACACAATATTAAACTTATATAGTGTTACAAAGAACAAAGCAAAACAATCATTGCGCCGCACGAAATCAATGCGCTACAGAAATCATTACGACAACATAATCTAGGCCTTGGGGCAATTTATTGTGTCTCTCTCGAGTTACATCGGTCTTTTGCGGTCATTCTGACACATTCGTGTGGCGGCTTTACCTTCCAAAGAAAATCTCACACTGGTTCTTGCATTCTCAGCGCATGCAGGGTGTGGATTACTGCCACGGAAATTTGTTGAGATGCCGAGACCATTTTCATCAGCCTAATTGCGTGGTTGAAATATCATTTGGTTGGTCTGGCTCTGCGTCAACATGACTAGAATGATTAAATTCCTCCATGTTCACATTCATGCAGTCGGAGCTCAGCGGTGTTGTAATCGTGTTAGTCGGAAGTGTGAAGTCGACATACTTCTGCTCTAAGAATAAACAAAATTAATTTGCTTTGGGTTGGGGGTGAGGTCTCAGCTGCTTCTTCAAAAAATAAAGCAAATTTGTTATCACAATGCAGTTTGGTTCATTGCACCAAGACTTGCACAGTATGTTAGTCGACGCAGCGATGTAAATAATGGAAACAGTTATGATCAAATTAATGATATAATAATAATAATGGTAATAATTATAATATCTAAATGTATATAGCGCTCTCACACAATTGGTTTCACATCCCTTTACATGGTATAAAGGTGGGAAAACCAGCTAAATAAATACGTCTTCAAGTGCTTCTTAAAGGTGTCTATAGTGTGGGTGCTCCGGTGCTGTACGGATGTTCCGGGTTTACAAGGAAATTAGAATTGACACAAGAGTGCGAAAGAGTGCCATAGAATCATCTCAAGTATTGCCAAAGAAATTTTAATATTGGATTTGGACTTTCGCAATAGATAAGTCAGAAATCATTTAGATAAAGTCTGTTTTGAATGAGTTATAGGTAATTTAGTAGTATTCGGTTTGTGAATTCATTTGTCTGATTCTCTTGATTGTGGCAGAGACGTACGCCCCTCCCTGTTTGAAAGCCCAGAAAATTTATCAAAATGTCATCAACTTGCATTATAGGATTATGGCCCGCGGGGCTGTCCAAACACTCAGCCTTTTCACACACGGCTAAAATTCTATAAACATGATTAGTTTAAAGGGCTTTAACCTGTACATACGACATCATTCACACACAAAAAATTCGGTTCGATCGTTAATCGTTTCGTGATTAACTACTGCTTGTAAAATGCGCAGTAGTGCCATTGCGCATTGAAGGTCATGTCATATCAATCAAAGCGCACGCTCCATCCAGTTTAAACACGTTTAAACACGAATAACCTTTCACACACAAAATGTCAAGCTCTCTAGATACGAACTTCGTATCTGCAGCCTGCTTTTAGGGGCGTATGAATCGCGACCTTGTATCTATCCCAACATCGTATAAACGATGTTCACACAGGGAAATTTGTCTATAAACATGTTTAAAACTGTTGAGTTAAACACGTTTATACTAATAATCTGTAGATACGATGAATTTTAGCTGTGTGTGAAAAGGCTGACTGTCCACTCGCTATGATATTAGGGACTTTTAGATTTGCGTGGACTGATACGTGTGCCGTCCATTCAAGGCAGTGCATTAAAAGGACGTCGATCGTAGCAATCCACGTTGTCGTTGTGCAAATCTAAAAGTCCCTATTGATCAATGTCTGCACGTACGCCTTTGCAGACACGGCAGTTGTAGGAGTAATGAAAAATGTTTTTGTTTTGTTTACACTTTACGATGATTGCAGGTTGTTTTTAAGTGATTTAGTTGAAGCATCCTTTTAACACCCAAGGTCGATACTTACCGCTCTTTTCACTTCAAGGATAGATGCTTTAGAAAGTCAGTGGCCTATCGGATTAACCGGCTTAAACACACTTTGAAGATTGGCTTGCAAATTAACATTCTTACAAACTGCCCCAAGATACGAATGTAATCATGGAATGTAATGTGCTTTTCCTAATAACATTAGGGACTTTTAGAAATGCACGTCAAGAGCTTTGACTGCAACGTGTGACGTCATTTTAAGGCACTGCGCCTGCGTCACGTGGTCTCAGTCGGCGATCGAGAATGCGTCAACCTTGATTTTCCTAAATCTAGTACATGCAATACATACATACATATTGACATTTATAAAGCGCCTTTACATGCTGAAATGTGTAGAACAGGTGTCACATGCACCTGTTCTACACATATTTACATATTAGCAGTGAAGGGATGTTCTTTTGTTGAGGGTAGAATGAGGAATGTCCTCTTTCTTTGTCCGTGATGTTTATTGTGTTACTTCCTGCATGCATATCGTCGAGTGCAATCTAAAAGATTTCTAATTGTAGCCAACATGGGCAGTTAAGTACGTTGACACGCATGATCAGTCGGCGTTCGTCGTGTTCTCGTTCACTCATTCTAAAAGTCCCTATTTAGGCCAAGAGCATTAGGTCAAAATAGGCTTAAACCTGGACATTTTTGGTAACAAGCTGATTTTTTCAGGATAGCTCCAGGAATATGTCTAGAATAACATACTAAAAGTCCTCGTATATCCTCCTTGAGCGTTTTCCGTAATCCAAGATGGCGTCCAAAATGGCCGCCATTTCCTGAATTTCTTATAACTTTGCAACTAGATAACCCAAATACAAAATTTAAATGTCTAAATATATGTTTTTTAGCATAAGGAACTCAATAGAATACTTGTTGATAAATTTTGAAACACACAAGTAGCTATAAACCACTTTAGCCCTTCCCGAAATCCAAAATGGCGCCCAAAATTGCTGCCATTTCTTGAATATCTTCTAACTGTGCAACTAGATAACCCAAATACCAAATTTAAATGTCTAAATAAATGTTTTTCAGCATAAGCAACTCAACCAAATACTTATCAATAAATTTTGAAACACACAAGTGGCAGTAAAACCACTTGAGCCCTTTCCGAAATCCAAAATGGCGTCCAAAATGGCCATTATTTCGAGTTTATCTCACTGTATTAAAGTAGGTACGTTATGAATACAATCAAATGTCTATACTAGAAAAGCACTATTGTAATACATATCAGTACAAATAAACCTTTCATTAAATATTTAAATATTTCTTATACATAACGTATACAACCCACCCACCCACACACACATGCACACATATGGCTGCTTCCATCAGACTGACAGAATGCAAACCGTGAAGAGTACTCACGTTAGATGGAATTGAAAATGGAGACACATTAGTACCAATTACTGTCGCAAAGGCAAAAGTCACAAGGTTTCAAACAGGAAATGCACCTCAATAGCACATGCCATGTCATCTCTGCTAGTAGACCAGGTCATTTCTGCTAGTTAACCAGGTCATTTCTGTCGCCAATATTGTTGGAATGGCTTCGTATAAACACCGGAAGTGTGGCTCACATGAACAGATAGACATCTTGAGCTGAGCAACATGAGCTTTGTCCTTCATGGATTGGTTTCATGAAAGTGGCCATGCAGAGTGACCAGTACGAGAGTTGAAACTCTGCCCTTCATAAATTTAGACCCCTCCAATCCGAGTACCATCTACACGGCACTATACTTTGCACAGTCACAATGTGAAAAACATATAACTTAAGAATATATGTGCAGTAACATTTAACCAGCCCTCGTACATCAAGGCAGCAGAGATTGTAGCTTCTTCTCAAGACCTAGGAAAAGTAATCGTCCGTTTTGGTGTATTTCACCTCCTCATGTCATATCTCGGCAGCATATAGTCCACGTCATGGGCAGAAGTATGCTTGTAGAGCTATGGGAGACAGTGTACGCCAAAGGGTCTGTCATACATATGCAATCTGGTCATGCATTTTCCCCTTCTCTTCGTGCTCACACTCTTACTTCAGCTGCCCTCATTGGCGTGTTGATGGGTAAACCTGGCGTCTTAGACAGCATAGATAAGGACCACTTAATAGCGAATCTGTATGGTGCACTCCTCAACCAGGACAAGAAGGTGACTGCTGTACCTGACTGAAGAGTGTGTCAAACATTTAAAGTCAGATAATTTCACAACTCATTGAACGGGCAGCAGGACACAGGGAAACTTTGGTTGCAGTAAATCCGACATTTATTATGTCTCTTCTGCAATGTTTCATCCCAGCTGAAAGGACAGGGGACTGGAAGCTCCATCTCAGCTGTGTGAGGGAAATGATACAACATTTCCATGCTGCAGGACATCTTCCCTAGTTCAAATCTGCCAGGTTGTTTTTACAACAGATGGAAGCTCTAGAGCAAACCATGCAAGGAAATGAATATACACAATTCGCAGAAATGGGATACTTCACCATCCGCCGTGTGGATTCATTCTGGGGTAAAAGCTTCTCTGATCAGACCATTGAAAAGTTCCTGATGCGGCAGCTGAAAACATCTAGAGAAATGACTCATGGACGTGGAATCACAGACAGTACATTGGCTATTAAAGTGGGTTCATGCACTTCCGCACTGTGTTCCTACCTGTGCTGAACTGGAACAGTTCACCGGAGTACACACTGGTACACCAGAGCAGCATAAAGACATACAGCAAAGTACCAGGTCAAGAGACAATAAAGAAAGATGTATCTTTGTTGGATGGCTGCAGGCACGTCACCATTTGCTTGATACGAAACTAATTGCCTGGTCTCCTTGTCAACTGGCATTGTCGCTGGCTTATCTGTTAATTGTGATTAACCTGTACAAATCGGCCTAGTAGCGGCATCCGAAACGAATGCATGGTAGGAAGTTTACAGAATTCAAGCTACGTACATCGTAAGGACAAGGTGAAGACCATTGGTGCCTAGAGTAAGAGAGTGAAAATCAGGGGACAAAGCACATAAGTCAACCCAACACTACTGTTCAACAGAATAACATGTGTCCTGAATAACAACACTGAGATGGAATCGGTCTTTGCTTATGAACATATTCCTGCGCACTTTCCCTTTTAAAGGTGGGGTGATGCGGAAGCCAACAAAGAGTTCTCTGGGTCTCCTGCTGAATTCGTTCTCTAAGCAATCCAACGTGCCAGAAATATTATCTTTGTTTAAGATGGTGGTCGCCTACAGCACCCTTAAGCATTATGGAGCTCATTTGACGGTGGTGTTCGATGGATATGGAAGTGCAACTTCGACAAAGGTAGCTGAGCAGAGACGAATAGCCCAAAGATGTACCTCTTTATTTGATGGTAATATATTATATGCCAACAAGCACAACCCAAAACAGCTTTCCTTGCCAACAGCAACAATAAGATGAGACTTATACAAACTCTACGTGACAAAATACGTACCGGTATCAAGCAGACAGAAGCGGATGCCACTAACCTGATTGTCTCTACAGCACAAGCAGTAGCAGAGTCAGAACAGGTGCCCGTTGTTGTCGTTGGTAAGGACACAGATTTACTGGTCATGCTAGTTGCTCCGGCAACCACTTCCACAGATATGCACATGCTATGCCGCGGAATCCTGTCACGGTCTTCAACATTCATGAAATTCAGCATGCCATAGAGGACACTAGAAATTGCCTGATGTTTCTTTAAGCTGTGACAGGGTGTGATACGGTCCCTGCAATCTACCGTCAGGGCAGTCGTAAAACTTTCAATATGGTCCACAAGAAACTTGACTATGGCTTGCTTGATACATTCGCAGTGGAAGCACCCATGACGAGGTAAAAAAAAAGCCGGGAAAGCCTTTATGGGGCCAGCAGTTCTTGATGACTACCGTCACACTGCATACAATTAAACGGGCAATTGGTCGCAGTTCTCTGAGTTCATCCTTTCAGTTAAAAAGTCTACTTCCAACTAGTGCTGCAGCAAAGCAACATCCATACCACACCTCTTACAGTCATTATGTATAAAAAGCTTTAGCGACCTTGGTACTAATGTGTCTACATTTTCAGTTCCATCTAATGTTGAGTACTCTTCACGGTTGCACACTGTCAGTCTGATATCGTTGAGGATGATGGAAGCAGCCATATGTGTATGTGGGTGTGTGTGTGAGTACTTTATGCATAAGAAGTACTTTTTGATTAAATGATTGTTGTACTTATATTTATTTCAATGGTGCTTTTCTAGTCTAGACATTGATTATATTTCATTACGTATCTACTTACAATGATATAAATTTGGAAATAATGGCCATTTTGGGTGCCATTTTGGATTTCGGGAAGAGCTAAAGTGGTTTATAGCTACTTGTGTGTTTCAAAATTTATCAACAAGTATTTAATTGAGTTCCTTATGCTTAAAAACATATATTTAGACATTTAAATGTTGTATTTGGGTTATCTAGTTGCAAAGTTAGAAGAAATACAGGAAATGGCAGCAATTTTGGGCGCCATTTTGGATTTCGAAAATGGCTAAAAGTGGTTTATAGCTACTTGTGTGTTTCAAAATTTATCAACATGTATTTTATTGAGTTCCTTATGCTAAAAAACATATATTTAGACATTTAAATTTTGTATTTGGGTTATCTAGTTGCAAAGTTATAAGAAATTCAGGAAATGGCGGCCATTTTGGACGCCATCTTGGATTACGGAAAACGCTCAAGGAGGATTTATGAGGACTTTTATTATGTTAATCTAGACATATTCCTGGAGCTATCCTGAAAAAATCAGCTTGTTACCAAAAATGTCCATGTTAAAACTAATGCTCTTGGCCTAATTATTTGTCTGGCTCGCCTCGTTCGAACCACTCCAAACATGTCCAATAGAATTAGCCCACCCCTAAATAAATCCACGTAGTCTGTAAGATTAGCAGGAAACAAATTCAATTACACGTGTTCTGAATGTGAGTGCCTGAGTGGTACCTACATTTAGATGGATATGTGAGCCTAATTGCTATGTAACTCCTCGCGAAGGGTCCTTGGAGCCCTAATGGCAATGATTTGTAGGAGGTTGTGAAGAGGCTGACTTTTACAATTGTTTTTACTGTTTTTGTTTGTTATATCTATAATTTAGAACCTTTATAATAATATTTTGAACTGTCATTGTCCAAACACAAAACACAAAGACAGACAGTGGATATTGTAGCAGAGAATATGAGAGGGAGGGAATATATGTATTAAATAATTTTGGTTTTGAACTTTAGATTTGCAACAAAAAAAATAAATAAATAAATAAACAAAAAATAAACAAACATATAAAATACAAACAAATTGAAAAACAAAACAAACTTGAGGATAGACTAGCGTTTGAAGTAATATAAAGTAAGCTCATATGAGATGCCATGAAAGTCTAAAAGACCTTTCCATCAACACAATCATTATGTAGGCCTATTAGTCCAGTAGACGGTACCATATACCATGTACATGACCTGGAAAAGTTGATAAGTACAAGGTTTTTTTCTTGATTTGTGTTCTAGATGGGTATTGAAGTAAATTCAGCTTGGTTGCCAGCTTGGCAACCTTGAGCAACTTTTTTAATAGCCATATTAGCATAATCATCTAATTAGCATATGTGCAATATGTAATAATGTTGCTAATCTCAATCCAGGAAGCCTGAAAACATGGATAATACGACTTTTCAAGGGTTTTATATGACAAGGAATTCATTTATGACACCAATTTTTATTGTTAAGTAATACAATTGTCTTAAATAGCATAATTAGCATATTAATATGTACAATATATGGACTTCATCGTCACTGTTTATCTATAAAGCCTAAAAATGGTGCAATGCAACATTGTAAATCACTTTTGAAAGATTAATCATTAATTCATGAGAAGATATTCCATGTATATGTAGTATAATTAGCCTAATTAGCATAATCATCTAATTAGCATGTATGTGCAGTATGTAATAATGTTGCTAATCTTACTCCAGGAAGCCTGAACACATGGATAATGTGACTTTTCAAGGATTTTCCATGACGAGGAATTCATTTATGACCCCAATATTTATTTTTGAGTAATGCAATTGTCTTAAATAGCATGATAAGCTAATTAGCATATGTACGATATATGGACTTTATTGTCATTGTTTATCTATAAAGCCTAAAAATGGTGCAATGCAACATTGTAAATCACTTTAGAAAGACTATACATTAATTCATTAGAATATATTCCATGCAATTGTCGTATAATTAGCCTAATTAGCATATACACTGTATGTGCCATATTTAATAATGTTGCTTATCTTAATCCAGGAAGACTGAAAACATGGATAATATGACTTTTCCGGGGTTTTCCATGACGAGGGATTCAGTTGTGACACCAGTTTTTATTATTAAGTAATGCAATTGGCTTAATATGTAATTATTGTACTAAAATGCCTAATTAGCATATATATGTAGAATATCAATTATTTGGGACTCTATTTAGCTTCACAAATTGTATGTCCAATGTGGTGGTTATCTTGGTCTTAAGGTAATGTTGTCGAACCTCATGAAATGTCTAGGAAATGACGGGGTCTTCATACGCAGTGATGGTTGGGCTTCAGTCCTTGGAATTAGAGAGACTGTCGGAAACACACTGAAGATGGTTAAAGCAGATGATAATGATGGAATTGATGATGTGGTGAGACAGGTACGTACATAGGCCAGGGATGTTGAATACAACAGTGCGAACTATGATCTGTCTATGTTTACCAAAGCCAGAACCATTGAGAGTACAAGCCCGACGTTGCTCAAGCTGGTGGCAGAATTCCTGGAAAAGTCATATTATTCATGTTTTCAAGCTTCCTGGATTAAGATTAGCAACATTATTACACATTGCACATAATATACTACATCTACATGAAATATCTTCTCATGAATTAATAATTAGTCTTTCAAGAGTGATTTACAATGTTGCATTGTACCATTTTTAGGCTTTATAGATAAACAATGACAATGAAGTCCATATATTGTACACATGTTTATAAGCTAATTAATGCTCATTGTGCTATTTAAGACAATTACATTACTTGAAATCAAAACTGGTGTCATAAGTGAATTTCTCGTCATAGAAAACCCTTGAAAAGTCGTATTATCCATGTTTTCAGGCTTCCTGGATTGAGATTAGCAACATTATTACATATTGCACATATGCTAATTAGATGATTATGCTAATATGGCTATTAAAAAAGTTGCTCAAGGTTGCCAAGCTGGCAACCAAGCTGAATTTACTTCAATACCCATCTAAAACACAAATCAACACAAAAACCTTGTACTTAACAACTTTTCCGGGTCTGAAAAACTTCTACAGGACTATATACCTTATTATAGGATCCCTTCCTCCTTGTTTTGTTATTTTATTTGGTTTCTATGATATGAAACTTAATTATAATTATGATTAGAAGATATTTAAAATTCCTTGCTTTGACAATGAAACGAGTAGAAATCCCTGTGGATGCTTATCTAATCATAGTAAAATACACAAATCCCCGGGATTGGTATGGATATGATTAGATAAATATCCAGGGATTCTTCCAAATCGGGATGTCATCATGAAGATTATTTTATTGTTTATTCAATGTCAGTGAGATATATATGGTTTCAATTTTGATATGATTGTCAATAAATGAGCGGAGTATTGAAAGCAGTATACAAAATAATTCATGAATACAAGGTAAAAATGGGGGGGGGGGGCTTTAAAAAGGATGCTCAAATCATGAACAAACAGGATTTTAATAACCTATTTAGAATAACTGCTTCAACAAAAATCGTTTTCATTCTTTCTTTTGTGGGGGTTTCATTATGACATTTACTGCGATACATCATTTTATGAAATTGATCACAAGCTCAGTATTCGATTTATTATAAAAAAAAGGCCTTTTACGAAATAATGTGAAAAACTGTGTGTGTGTGAAATTCGTTTTTGTCATAAAATTCATAACATTCATTTTTGTCCACCTCAGCATATTTACTTTCACGTTGATTATTTCCAATGTTCACTCGATATTTCAAATTGGTTCACAATATCTTTGTCAGCATACGATTAATTCAGTAAGAGTTTAGTAGAAAGTTTTTAATAAGCGATTTAAATTTATTTAAAGTTAAGGCTTCTTCTAATGTTTGTTTAAATCTAATGAATTCCAATATTTTGTGCCGGTGAAAATATAGTTTTGCTAGAAAGAAAAAAAAACATTCTGCTTTTTGGCAAGTAATACAAAACTTTACCTCATAACTTTCGCCTGTATAACTGCTCACTATCACTGGCAATCTTAACTTTACTCCTTTACTCTTTATCTCTTTTAGTAAAGCACATCCCACCAGTTTCATCCCATGAGCAATCAATATGATCGGAACACAAACATTTACTCCACATTCCCAAGGAACCTTTACCTATCTAAAATCTTTCATCTGGCCCATTTACATTTAACATCGATTGAAGCAAATGGACCACAGGTATTGGCAGAAATGCCTCACCACCATATTTGCCCAAGCGTACTATATGCAAGACGATATAACTATATCTTTTTCCAGAGCAAACATTCTATTGACATAAATTTCGTTGATAAACTATCCTACTTTTCGCAGATCTTTTACGGTTATATTACCTATGTACGATAGAACTTTATCTTTTTCCAGAGCAAACATTTTATTGACATAAATTTCGTTGATAAACTATCCTAGTCTCCCATATCTTTGTCGGTCATATTATCTATGCATTTCTCATTCACGATTTCATATCTCCAAGGAGTCCCAGATATTTTGTTAGATATTACTTGATGACTGTGGCATATCTGCTGATGCAGCAAACGGATGTCGAAGGATTCTATAGATATACACAAATTGTTTTGAGTGAACCGCCGCGGTGCTGGAAATATGTCAGGTAATATGCATTTGCCAGCTGATGACGTCAACGTTCGGCAAAATCCATGTTCATCTAGTTACACCGACTGTCAAATGCATACCTGCTTATGTAATGTTACACCCCCATCTTTATATTGCAAGGTTAAATATGTTTAATTATATACTGGAGTGACAGTACGTGTAGGGTCTCACACTAAGACACAATGTTCATATTGTATAAGCAATGTCTGACACACAGTTCGAAAATATGTGCGATTTCAATACACTGTTGTAATGCCTTTAGCATTTGTCATAATTATTTGGAATCTGTCATTGTGATGTTCTCACGTTCCAACAGAATCACACGTGACCATTGCAATACTACTACTAATAATATTACAGTGGGTTCTTGCACAGCGCTCATGTCTGTCAGACTTGACACTGATGGTGCTCCCAATTATTACCACGCCTTTAGCATGGCTGCCATTGTGGCGCTTTAGCATTACATGGAATTAACCCTTGCCAGGTACCCATTTACCTCACCTGGGTCGACTGTGGCAAATGCAGATTAACACTTACCAAAGGACATTAGTGCCATGGCGGGACTCAAACCGCGAACCATGTGATCCACAGTCCGATGACATACCACTAGACAACGACAACTCCGTAATGCTTCAGTATGATTCTAGAAAGTCTTTGCGATTGTGTTTTATATCTCTCTCAATGCTCAATCTTGTCTCTTCTCCTTCTTCTGATTTTGAGTCTCCGATGACCATACAAATCTATCGAAGATTTTGCTACCTGGATGACCTGAGTGGAGAAAATCTGCATATTGAATTAGGACCAATTCAAATTAGGACAACGTCCTCGTGTAACACTATGGAGCAAGTACGTAGTAAGTCTACAGAGACATAACAGACACTGGACTTATGGTCATTAGCGGTAATTATCTGTCACATGTGTCAGTGATCATCATTCTGTTTCATCCATTTGTTTAATGCTAATGAATTTTCAATATTTATGTAAACTTAGGAACATCGTGTTTTCTCTGCGGGGTAATATGAACACAACACATGACAAAACTTATACATGAAACAAAATGGCTATTATTTGCATATTTATGACAAAATACCCCCGACAATTAAATTCGACGTTTGAATAAATGGACAATTGAATACATTTTCTAGATACATGAACAAGTTTAAATTAAGAATAATGAAAATATTATGAAAGCGAATGGGTATTTACCTCACTACATATAAAATATATAAAAATTAAAGATCCACATAATTATATGAATACCGTATTTTGTCGTTACCAAAGCTCTCTCCTGTCTTTTCTGCACCCGATTTTGGAACAGATCTTGATATCCCAATTTTACTATTAATCCACAAACTGTATAACCTGAGTGGCGAAAATCTGCAGATTAGATTTGGACCAAACTTAGGACAACGTCCTCAGGTAGCACCAGGAAGCAAGACATTTGACCATACATTTCATAGGGACAGACAGGCAAGAGGCTTAGGGTCAGTGCCGTGTGTTTCTTAGCTTCGTGATTATCTGTCTCATGCGTTTGTAATTATCTGTTTCACATATTTGTTTCATGCTGATGATTTTTCAACAGGACTACAAAATACTGCTGGAAATATGTTGCTATAATTATAATTGCATTGATGAAAAATAACCACAGATAAACAATAACTATGCGTAGAGATACATAATATAATGACAGGTTCAGAGTAAATGGTCGGACAAAAGATACAATGTTAAAGCCCCACTGCAGTAATTTGGCCAGGAAGGATTAGACCTCCCTGCATGGTCACTGACAGGTGGGTATCTCATCAAATCAGCTCTCAATTAACATAAGAAAAAGAGCATCATGGGGGACCAATGGTCACCGATTAGACAGTGTTTGCTATATAGAGGGCGCAAGTAGCTATAAGTAGTGCAGTGGGGCTTTAAATAAGTCAAACAAATCAGAAGATGAAAGGAGGAAGGCTTGTGATTCGTGAGAGAAGCAGTTCAGACTTTGAAGAGAAATTGTTACGAAACGTCGTAGACAGAGGTTGTTCTTGACAACCCAAAAGCGTGCACGAGGCTTTCCCGACATAGCAACAAGTAATTATGCAGACTGGAATCCGATTAATGTAGTCCATTCTTTAATAATAGGTTAATGGAATAACTCGTCACTGTAGCTCCCCAGGAAGAAACGTCCATCAATTTGATATGTTAGTATTAAAACCGGTCTATCGTTAAGAAATGTCATAATCTTCAGTTGTGTAGCATCGATGCACATCACGCATAAAATTAAAACTCATTGATTGAGCTTAAAACGGGAAGCACATCTTTGCTAAATAATATGTGTAGCTGCGATGGCCGAGCGGTTAAGGCGTTGGACTTGAAATCCAATGGGGTCTCCCCGCGCAGGTTCAAATCCTGCTCGCAGCGTTATCATATTTTCATCTATTTTGATAACCACAATGAATTTAATGGAATACAGTTGTGTTGAAATGTATTCTAATTTGAAGCAAATCCGTTCTTTTAAATGATTGATACCGATTTGTATAGGGTTATGGTTTCTCAAATCGACAAATAAAACTTCCGATGGGTTATTCTTACAGAAACAAACTAATAAACATGTACTCTGGCATCGCATCTGTTTATTTATTTATATAATTTATTCGTTTACAGAAGGCTTTATAATTACACACTTTATCCTAAATGCTAAACAAACTTCCAACATTCTTCTTTGTAAAAGTCAGCAACATTAACGAGACGTAGAACCTCGAGATGAACATGATTGCCCTCCAACAGATTAACTGTATAATGATGGCATTTGTGGATATCTGTGACCGCTTGGGCGCAATATGTATGGTTATCAACCTCTAAACTGGAAAGGCCCGACACGATGTGATAAATGACGTACGAATAATTCACATGAGGGACGAAACCTCATAGATATCACTATGAACATGCGTGACAAAGAAAGAGGACAAAATATACAGTTCCTCGGGTACACAAAGGAACATCCCTTCACTGCTATTATGTAAAACTGAGTAAAACAGGTGAATATCATGTGACACTTGTTCTACACTCTTTTACATATAGCAGTGAAGGGATGTTCCTTTGTCTACCTGAGGAACTGTATATTTTGTCCGCTTTCTTTGTTCGTCATATTCATAGTGTATCCTCCTTGGATATACTACCTATATGATACCTATAATCAACGGATATGTAACGAAACGCATCGACGCTGTCATCACTAGCTTGCTTCGTATTAGGTCTATGCATAGACATAGAGCAGGTTCAAACCATCATGTCCATCTTACAAGTACAAACCGTCAACGTCTGATACCTGAGGTTCATGAAGACGCTCCTAAAATACGTTGTGTGTTCGAGTGTTGCAACTGAAGATGCATTAACAAATAATTGGGTCAGTTTGTATCGGAACAACATGTTCATGGTGTATTGATTTCGCTAGAAAGGCGCCACTGAAAGGGTGGCTTGTTCTTTGCGTTTCGCACTGTGTAGGACTATGTGGGTTTGGTGATGTATGTGCTCCTACATTTTGCGCCCGGCTTTGTTTCGTATGGTTGCAATTTGGTTTGAGATAAAGTGAACGTTTGGAGGTAGACTTAGGGTAACTTTAAGGTGTGAGTTTAAGTATGGTTTTATATTGCGGAGAGACTGAGCTTGGGTACAGTTTCCATATAGGGTTAAAGTCGAGAGGTTGACGAGTATAAGAAATTGAACGCGGATATTAAAGAGCAACTTTCCCGGAACATGCGTCGTACAATCTTATACCATTTATACCTATAAAGCCTAGTAGGCTTTTCTAAAGCTACTTCCAAATCTTGCACCATTGTAAATATTTGATGATTAGAGAAATAAACGAAACGAAATAATACGAAACGAAACGAGGCAAAGCGAAATTACGAAACTAAACTAAACGAAACGAAACGACAGACACGAAACAAAACGAAACAAAAAGACATGAAACAAGACGACACGAATCCAAACGATACGAAAATGAACAAAACTAGACGAGATGAAACACAAATCTCGATGGATGTCGGAACGTTCCCGAGTGCAGACATGTAGGAACCCCCTTTAATACCTTTCATCCTTCCTAATCAGAACATGCGAAGGAGATGAGATAAACATTCGGTGTTCGTCGTCTTTGGAATGATTGTCTATTTTGACTTATCAAAGATTTCAAATCCAGGTATGCTGATTGGAAGGGAATGAATGTTTAATCAATATCGACAGCTGACTATCTTGAGGGCTGAAAATGATTAAACATCGCTCTCCTGGGGGGGTGTTTCACAAAGACTAAGATCGACTTTAAGTTGGACTTAACTATGACAGGCCATCCATGCCACTGATTGCTCTCACCATTGGTCTCTCAATTATGATCTTTAGATAATATTTTTTCTTTCAATAATGAACAATTACTATCAAAAAAGGGAAATTCTGTAGATTTTTGACCACGATTTGTACGTCCCTTGAGAAACCAATGCCAGTAAATTGTGAGAGCAAACAGTGGCCTGAACAGCCTGTCATAGTTAAGTCCAACTTAAAGTCAATCTTAGTCTTTGTGAAACACCCCCCAGTACTCATTGTCAAACCATCTCTTCACTAATTGACAGAAAAAATACTCAGAATTTCCAACACATTTTTGTTCAGTCTAAGAACCGAGCAACTCCGTCCTCTTCTCTCTTAAAGCCACGATAGACTCAAGTTAGAAGGAAAGAAACTCCTAATTTGAATGTTGTTTTTTTCTCTCTAAATTATCAATTTTGTCTATACATGTATCTCCATCTCACTCCTGTCGTCCTTTTATACCTTCTGTGATGTTTTCTTAATTCGTCTTTATTTCTCTTTATATATCTCTCTTTCTCTTTCCATCTCATTGTTATTCCTTTCTATATATTTTCCCCTACGACAGATTCATAATTCTTCACCTGTCTGTTTTACATTTTCTATTGCCCTTTCCTTTCGACGAAATGATATCCCCAATCATTTTCAACCCCTGTCCTTCTAATTTGTCTACCATTCTCTTCATTCTTCTAGCTGCAGCATCTTTCATCCCCCTTTATGCCCTTCTCTCTCCCTGTCTCTATCTCTCTCTCTCTCTCTCCCTTTCTCTGTCTTTCCTATCCGTCTTATTCAAGTTTCACTTAACATTAACCGACATAGCGCTCCCCCATCGTACCCATGACATTCTCTCGGCATTGTTCTCTTTTCGTTTAGCGTCTCTTTTTATTAACAGTCTCCTCTAAATACCATCGTCTTATTTCGACCCCTTTCTGAGATCCTAAAATCCAATCAAAATGAATATTGGATAATATTTATCCATCTAAGATATTATGTGTAATAACGAGATTGGGGCTACTCATGTTCAGCCTATGTATTGGGTTACTGGAAATGGACGTGAAAGTGTACTGACCGTATAGGGTAAGCTAAGGATGTTTCATTACAGATGTCAAATGTCTGGTTGAAGTTTAATCAATTTGTAGATGTTCTTATATCGAAAAATATTTTCATAACATCTATTCCATCTAACAAATATTCAAATAAACCACATAACACTGAAATATCTACTATCTAACTCCACGAATAATATTGTACCGTCTTTTTGTCTACACTATATTTCATGCTTATAATGCTCACGAATATTTTCAGCAAAGAAAATAATGTGTTTTTTGTGTACACGACGTCTTCTTTCCATTTTAACAATATTTTTGTCGTCATTTTGTAATCTGAATGCGAATGATACACCGGGTCGTGCTAATGAACAGCTGTATTTCGCCTATGGCACTTATCATAATGGAGATAATTTCGTATTAACGGTCTTATGTTCTGTTAAATAGAAAAATAGAATTCAAATTAAAGGTAAAGACCAGTATTGGTAACGCCCCAATTTCAAAAAATGAAATGGAAGCTCTCATTACCAATCATGTGAAAGAATATGTTTTGACTAATACATGATGATAAAAAATTTGCCGGGAAACCGCCTACTAATTCATATATTTGGTAAATTTATTTCTCTCATGGTCGTGTGAGAGAGATAGGGTAGTCCCATATACATCTTTCTGTGTATAGTGCTTGTTAATTTACGAAGAATGGGCCAAATTTCTTATCATTTTGATGATTCCAGAACCTTGCAGATGCTAGATGCTAGATGATCAACCTTTTCTGATCGATTCCACAACGTTTCTTTCACAATGCAATCGCATGACCATTACTGGTCTTTACCTTTAAGAAGGAAGAAGTCTACAATAAAACGCCATTAAATATCCTATTTACAATGTTTGATGGGCGTCAAGAACAATTTGTCCTTTCGCAGGTGTGTAATGCAAATACGAATCACGACGTATGACTCCATCGAAAGTCCCCAAGCTATTTTACTGTGACCTACATACAGCTAGTGGACAGTGTCCACTAGATACACCAGTTGCAATGGAGAGACCTACACCAGATCGACAAGATCGATAGCTAGATAGATAGTTTACTGGTTTCCATAATATCTCATTTTACAAAGAGTGTAACAACATATTGAAAATGATTATAATATACATGTACATACAATACCGGTACAGACTATTCAGAATATTGTCCATTAAGTTGAACTTAAGAGATATAGTGGCGGAGCTTACACTGTGAAAAGGTTGGGCAATATTTTCCAACACTTTGCCAGTTGTCAACCCAACCATCTATTGGGCAATATTTTCGTATTTTGCTCAACAGTTGGTCAAGATTTTCCCAACAAGTGGGCTACCGTAGTCGGGCAGTTGAAGGGTCATATTATCTTTGCCCAAATTTTGGTCAAAATACGAAACAATTATGCATGTGTGAAGTAGGGTACTTACGTTTACCAATACCACCGGGCAAAATATTGCCCAATAGATGGTTGGGTTGACTATTGGCACAACGTTGGGCAAAGTGTTGAAAAAATATTGCCCAACCTTTTCACAGTGTATGGAAAAGCAGAGCTTGTTGTGGATAGGCTCCTTAAACTAAAAATGACATAATTAACCCGAATGGCTAAGTATGGGTTGTTTAGAGTTGGTTTTTATTCAGTTTGGCGGTGTGACTGATACCCCAGCCACACCAAGAAAACCGGCATCATACCAACAACAGACCGAACCAAAAAATAATAAACACATTATGATCAAGAATCGATCAAAGGGGATTCGGGATGGAGCCAGTTTAGCGGTGAGACTGAGGTTTGAGAACGGAGAAGAATATGGGTCACTGTATCTTGTTCATATTTGCAGAATATTCGTCCACTAAGTATCATATTCAGTGTCGGATGTAAACCACTGATGACCTATCGCACTGAGCGTCTTCTTTGGGCGTGGTGTTAAAGAGATTGAAGAGAACATCGCAAAGAAATGTGAGAGAAACGAAAAAGATTGAGAAGGATGAAGAGATGAGTTTGGAGGAAGGAGAAGGAGAGAGAAAGGGGTGTAAATGAGAAAAAAGTAGAGTGAGGAAAGTAGAGAGATGGAGAGAGAGAGAGAGAGAGAGAGAGAGGCAGACAGACGGACAGAGAAAAGGAAAGAGATGAACTGGGGAATAGAGAAACAGATGGATTGATAAAAAGTAACGAAGGGAGAGAGAGAGAGAGAGAAATAGAGAGAGAGAAATATATATATATATATATATATATATATATGTATATATATATAGAGAGAGAGTGATAGAGAGGGAGGGGGTGGTTGGGGGACGATGCATTTCCGCGTCTGTACCAACTTCCTTGCGATTATAAATAGGTGGATTGTGAAGTAGCAATAACAAGTTTTCAAAACAACTCAGTTCCCGATGGCCAATCAATATGTATAAAGCCTATTATGTTTTACCCTCCAGTCAATACATCTGGAAAAACATAACGATTTGACAAAAAGATGATTTGGAAGATTAAGGGAAATAACATTTTATTTGTCAAAAAAGTTCCCGACTTAGGAATGTCGCTCTCCTTGGTGTGACTAATGCTTGGATTACATTTATCCCCTTTTCCGTGCGGCCTCCGTACGGAGGCAGGAGGCGGATTCACGGGCTCCGCGGGGCTTCGCGGCCTCTACGATTTGTTTTAGCAAAGAGTTATACAAATTTGAAAAAATCCTAAGCCCGTAGTCCGTAGACATGTCGTAGGTGTCATTGCACAATCCCCGCATGGGCATCGCGCGGAGGACTCGCGCTGACCGTGCAGCAAACGCACGATTTTTCGGTGAACATGGAGGCAAAAAACGCTTTAAAATGGCACAGCGGTTACACGGTCACCGCGCCTTCTCCGCGCAACCTTTGCACGGGAGGTGCACGGGCTCCTAACGATTTCCGTGCGGAGGCTGCGGAGGCTGCGGAGACTGCACGGCTACTGAATTGAAAGTGCACGATTTCCGTGCAATCTCCGAGCAGCACCGTACGGCCTGCCCCTGAGGGCAAATACAAGAAGTGGCACGATGTTCGTAGATATTGAAAACACACACATCGTAGCCCGTAGCCTCCTACGATGCCCGGAAATCGCACGAAAAATCGTAGACTAATTTATCGTACGGCGCCCGGGGCAAATGTAATCCAGTCATAAGGTACATTGTATGTAGTTCGTGTTGTATGCCTCCTGGACCCTTAATTTCTGAAGAAAGAACAAAAATCGGGTATTTCCCGGACACGGCCCGACATGGTTTATCGAAAATAATCCTCATTTCAGAGTAATTACTTGGGGCTATCCCTTCTTGCGTCATTATGGCACAAGCTAATAAGCTAAATAGCAAATCGGCTTTATAAAGGATAAACTCTTTGTTCCGATTGCCAATCCATTTCCTTTGCCAAGATTAAAGATAGAGTTGAGCACCTCTGGTCAGGCGATTGAAAGAACTATCTGGAAACAAATTATTATTGGGAAAGGGTGGTTGATTAATTATGAAGTGCATTCTATGGGGGCTTTGGAAAGATCAAAATAGAAAAGAAGTTATTAACTCGATTTTGCTGAACATCAGATGCACTGCACACAGAAATTGGTATCGGGACAGTGGGAGTACATGCACGTGAGCATGAATGCTTGATTAAAACTTTTTCAAGCTATTTCTCATCATGCTTCAGAGAGCAGTCTGTTTTTCAAGGGACACTGATTTCAACCACGAACTTTTAAACTAACATAAACAGAAGAAGTCAGCTCACAAAGTATGTTTTCATCTTTACCTGAACCATCCGTTTATACTAACTTTCTCTTTAAAAGGATAAATATCTTCCAGGTATCGCAGAAGACAATACCCTGATTTTTTTAGAGGATGAAATACAATCCAGATTTCCTCCAGATCTTTTCCTTCAGGCTAAGCTATAGTGAAGAATCCCTATCCAGATGGATCGTCCTAAATAGGCCTGATTTCATCAAAAGACATCAGGGGAATGAATTATTTCACTGTGGACGTCATGTTTTCCCGGTCCCTCTGGTATTTGTATGGTAATCTATAGATTGAATCATAAAGTTATTTCCTTGTTTTCCCCTGCCGCTTCATAACAATCATCAATAATTCGTCCCTATTTTCACGAAGTGACGGTAGTGAGGAAATTCGTAACGCAAAGTGTATGCGATTTTCATTCACTACCGTCACTTCGTGATTGTCCAATAATGTAGCTTTATGATCGTTTCTTTGTTATTTTGACTTTATCCAATAAAGTAGCCTTTGTCAATTGTCCCGTGCTGTTTAGTTCTGATATTTCTAGATTTGGAATTATGCCGATCTTGTTTTCGTTTCCTTCTCGTAAGAATATGAAATCGATGTTTACAATATCAAATATTTTGGAAAGAGGCGAAATTCCTAAAAAGTATGAGGATATAACTAGTGATGTGGGCGTCATAAAAAACAACATTTTAACTGAATTATTGATATTTCGAAACATGTACCTCTAGCGTAAAAGAATTAAAGAAGGGAATATATTTATCGTTCTGTTAAATTAATTAAGGATAATTTTGTACCAATTCAATTCAAATTTATATTGTCTATCAATTCATATCAGGTTAAAATTTGTATAATGAGTTTTAAAATAAACACATTTTTAGAAAACTGAATACCTTAAAAAAATATTCTTGCATTTGATATCAGTCCAGTCATAATTATGTAGCAGGTTTGTAGTGAAAATTTCGAATTCAAGCTTTTTATTTTCGAATTTAAGCTTATCATTTTTTGATGAAAATGTTGACCATCTATTTGCAAGATTGTGTTGCCTGTTATCATCTTGAACATACAATTGCTAATCAATCAGACATGTATTCTGCCGTGAGAACATTATGATGACGCAATCATATTATTTACCGATCTGATTATTCAATCAGATATAAATCCTTGTCAGTCTGTCTGAATATTATTTTCCCATGTCAATGCTACAATAACATGATTGGTCCTGTCTCCATAGATCGTTGTTTTCACTCACTCATTCGTTTTTTGAATCATATCAAAAGTAATTATCTGTCTTTTAGTCGAGATGATTCACGAATTACCTCTGTCTAACTGGAAACTCGTGACTTTATTTCACATTTTCGATGATTATATTTTCAGACGGTGGAAATCATCATTTTAGGTCTCGGTCTATCATGTCTGATAGAGAATTTAAATTAATATTTTCAAATGTTTTGAAAGGGCTTTGCATTTCAAGTATTGAAATGCATTTTTAGTCACTGTACCAGCAGGCAACTTTCACGAAGTTGTTTACGATCCATGCTAGTGGTCGGAGTTACCAAAGAGTCTTCTTTTTCTTCGTTTCTTCTTCTTCTTCTTTTCTTCTTCTTCTTCTTTTTTTCTTCTTCTTCTTTTCTTCTTATTCTTCTTCTTCAAGTTCAAGTTCAAGTTTTATTTCCACACGTGGTTCATAAAAAACAAGTATACATACAGGTTCAGACATATAAAAAATACACAATTATTAAAAAAACAATAATATTAAGAGAAACAAATGGCGAACAAAATCTAAAATCCTGAAACAAAAAACAACTAAATACATGTAGATATAAAAAAAAAATAAAAAAAATGTGGGGGACCAACAAAGGCCAGGGGCCTGTCGAGGCTAATCCCCAGAACAATAATAGATATTTTTGATATTTTATATATAAAAACAAACAAAAAACAAAAACAAACCAAAAACCCACAAACAATAGCGACGTACAGTACATGATAAAAAAAAATTAAGTTAGCTAAATTAAACAGGCAAACAAAAAAATTATATTGTACCACTATAACTTTTTTCTTCTTCTTTTCTTCTTTTTTTTCCTTCTTCTTTTCTTCTTCTTTTCTTCTTCCTGTCTTCTTCCTTTCTCCTTTTTCTTTTCCTCTTCTTCCTTTTCTCTTCTTTTTGCCCTCTTCTTCTTTTCCTCTTGTTCTTTTCTTCTTTTCTTCTTCTGATTCTTTCACTACGTGTGGCAGATTACTTATGTTTAAGTTAAAAAGCGTGTTAAACAAAGTTCGTCAACATGTCTTGGTGAGCTCTTGCTTAAATCGTATCGCATCGTAAAGATACCGGTTGTACAGATGAGTTTAGTGACACCGATTTATCCATGGATTTATCGACAATATTAATGTCTTGTTTGATATCCCGAAAATGGCACCTAAATGCAATTTGCTTTTGAGTGGCGCCAGTATACGAAAGTTGCAGGAAAAAGCGTATTTTAATAAACAAAATCGGATTCACTAATCATGAATACAATTGCTAGGCATTAGCATCAGGAAATCATAACAGTTAGTTTCCATTTTACCAACGGCACTATGCATAATTATGCTGTCTGGATGTGAAGAAGAGCTCTTTCTAGGAGACATGACCAGGAAAAATGTCTTCTTTGCCACGGTAATTGATGATGATGTATTAGGAAAGGTCGAAATAGAGTTCGTCATCGGTCTCAGCTTACAGACGTCCATAAGCCTTCGGTTTTCGGAGGCAAGGTCAGCCGTGCTGTCCCCGTGTCTGTTGGGTGTTAAGGCCCGGTCACACAGCCCTCCACGGGCGTATCGCGGCCGAATCACGGCCAAAAATTTCTGCCCGTGAAGCGGACGCTGTTGGACGCGTTGAGGTCGCGATAAAGACGCGATACAGCCGTACTTTACCCGTCGTTACACGCGGTAAGAAATTCACACGCGGTTGGCCGCGCGAAAAAGTTTTGGGCTGCCCAAAAATTTAGACCGCGGGTAATCGCGGGCGGTACACGTGGTACACACGCGGTAAAGACGCGGTACAGACGCGGAACGAACGTGCTAGGACGTGCTACGGCCGCGGTTAAGACGTGGTTACACGCGGAATTGGACGCGAAATTTTAGCGGGTTATCGCGGGTGGAGCACGGTCATAGCACGTTTGTTCCGCGTCTGTACCGCGTTGTTATCACGTGCATTAGCGTGTGTACCGCGTGTAAGCGTGGTAGGCCGCGGTACCGCCGCGCTTCACCCGCGATAAGGACGCGGAACAGTCGCCGGCGTCTGTTCCGCGGGCATACCACGGGTAAACCGCGGGTAAGCCAATTTTGCACATTTTCCACCACGAGCAACCGCGGGCAAAAAAAAATCGCGAAATTTTACCCGCGATACAGACGCGAAAGGCTGTGTGACCGGGCCTTTAGCCGTAATGGGATCACAATTACTGGGTTGAGCTGATAATGCTGCTACTAAACACCGGGCGATGATTGCCCTCTGTTGACGTAGTTGTGGGGCTGTAGGCCAGTCCGTCACGAGCAGCCCCTTCAGTGTTGAATGGAACAACTTAAAGATTGAATGTCAAGAAAACAGGTAGATTACAGATAGAGCACGAAGAGAGGGGTTCCAATACGGATTGGGGCACTCCAGGATTGATTGGGTATTTTATGGAATATATTTTACTGACTGTAAAATGACGACACCGCTGATGGCGGAGGAGATACGAGAGAAAGAGTTAGAGATTGAGAGAGGAGAGGGAAGGATGTACAGAGAGAGAGAGAGAGAGAGAGACAGAGGGAGAGAAGGATAGAAATCGAGGGGGTGGGTGGCGTAAGATGTATATGTTATGTCAGGGGCGGATCCAGGATTTGCCGATAGGGGGTGCCTAAAATGTGAAAATCGAGCCGACCAATATCTCGCTCAGTGGGGGGGGGGGGGGGGGGGGGGGGGAGGGGGGTAGTGATCAAAAAAAAAAAATTCTCATATTTGACCTCGAAAATGTGAAAATCGTGCCGACCAATATCTCGCTCAGGGGGGGGGGGGGGGTAGTGATCATAATTTTGTTTCTCGTATTTGACCTCGAAAATGTGAAAATCGTGCCGATCAATATCTCGCTCAGTGGGGGGGGGGGGGGGGGGGGGGGGGGGGGGGTAGTGAGCATCATTTTTTTTTTTGGTATATGACCCCGAAAATGTGAAAATCGACCCTACCAATATTTCACTCTGTGGGGGGGGGGGGGGGGGGAGGGGGGTAGTGATCATAATTTTTTTTTCTCATATTTGACCTCGAAAATGTGAAAATCGTGCCGACCAATATCTCGCTCAGGGGGGGGGGGGGGGGGGGGGGGTAGTGATCATAATTTTGTTTCTCGTATTTGACCTCGAAAATGTGAAAATCGTGCCGATCAATATCTCGCTCAGTGGGGGGGGGGGGGGGGTAGTGAGCATCATTTTTTTTTTGGTATATGACCCCGAAAATGTGAAAATCGACCCTACCAATATTTCACTCTGTGGGGGGGGGGGGGGGGAGGGGGGTAGTGATCATAATTTTTTTTCTCATATTTGACCTCGAAAATGTGAAAATCGTGCCGACCAATATCTCGCTCAGGGGGGGGGGGTAGTGATCATAATTTTGTTTCTCGTATTTGACCTCGAAAATGTGAAAATCGTGCCGATCAATATCTCGCTCAGTGGGGGGGGGGGGGGGGGGGGGTAGTGAGCATCATTTTTTTTTTGGTATATGACCCCGAAAATGTGAAAATCGACCCTACCAATATTTCACTCTGTGGGGGGGGGGGGTAGTATGCATAATTCATTTTTTTGTATTTGACCCCGAAAACTTTTTTTTTTTTTTTTTTTTTAATCTAAACAAAAAAAAAGCCACGGGAGGGGGGGCCCGGGCCCGTAGGCCCCCCCCCCCCCCCCGTGGATCCGCGCCTGTGTTATGTGGCAGGGGCGGATCCAGCCGGCGGCAAGAGGGGGGTGGCAAATCTTGAGAAAATATTTAGCGGCGAACGGCAAATAAGGTGGGGGTGGGGGGATGCTGGAGAGGAGGACCACTAATTTGTTTGGGGGAAGGGGCGAAAATTGGGGGGGGGGGGGGGGTAAGGGGGCCCGCTTTTGTTTTTTGTTTTTAAAAGGTCAAATTAACGTTACTATCCTATTTTTCTAAAACCGTTTTGGGGGGCTAGGGGGGTGGGGTCGGTTGAATCGGCCCGTGGATCCGCGCCTGTTATGTGGAGAGGGGGAGGGGGTGCTGAATTACTGAAAACAAGTTGGTCTCGGGGGAAACCCATTTCAATTCATTATCACCGATGGTAATAACATATCAACCGTCTCCTTTCAACAGCCCTCCAGCTTTAAGTACTTCAACATCGATAGGTTCAGCCAGCTGTTAGTGCTTGTTGGCAGTGGAGAAGCGTAGATTCAGGTATTGAGGAGGTGCAACGGTAACATTGGAAGGGGCACTTCGACCTTCCTAGGGGAATAAAGTGCGAAGTAATAGGAATTACTGAATAGGATGAGAGAGAGAGGTCATACCATTTCTTTCTTTTTTCACGTTTCCTTTTCCTTCCTCTCATCTTTCCCTCTACCTTTCTCTTTTTCTTCCTCTTTTGCTACTTATAGGGAGGGGGTAAGGGGTCTACCCCATTACCCCGAAGCTACACTACTGTCTCAAGTCTGTTTGTTGAAACATGAGTTGCCGTTGGTTGTTAAAATTCAAAAATAGAATGAAAGGAAGTGTGAATCTTGAATCTGGACACCCAAGGGAAAGCTGCAGAGCACCGCGACGGAACAAGAAATATTCTGAATAAATGTATGAATGCTGTTTAAAATAAAGACTAAGGCTCTGATTGAAAAACCTGACAAATCTCAGGTAACACTATTGTTCTTTTCTTTTCTTTTCTTTCAATGCTACATTCTTTTTGTAGTCACCAGGTCTAAATATCCCATCGGTGACTACCGGTGCTGAAATGAGTCGATAAAAGAATGCTTAAAATAGTGGAATTATCAAATGTCTTCCAGGCTATGACGTCTTTTTAGAGATTTTGTTATTCAACAGTAATCTTCAATCTACATGTTTGCCCTTTTTTTTTAAACAATCTCATTTATTATTTCAAAATGTAGCCTACTGTTAATTTCTTTTTTGAAACGTGTATGGTTTATGCTTTCAAAAGATTACGTTTTGTCGGATCTTCTTCTATATTATATCAAAGTGAAAGATTATTCAGGTATACTCTATTTCCTAAAGCAAAGTAAAGTATTACTAGTTTTTTAATTGCTGAATTATTATGATGGCGTGCCAAGAGTGGCTTGGTGATTTCCGGCCGTTTTCGTTTGAAATGAAACTTTTGGTCGGCATGCCAAAAGCTAAGCACAAACACGAGATTAACAGAGAAAAGGGGATAAGGAGACACAGAGAGAGAGAAAGAGAGATCAAGATAGAGGGAGAGAGAGAGAGAGAGAGAGAGATGAATAGAGAGAGAGAGAGAGGGGGAGGGAGAGAGAGGGAGAGAGAGAGAGAGAGAGAGAGAAGGGGAGGGTGAATTACCGTGACTGAATAAAATACCTTAATCCGGGGTTTTCCCCTACACAATGTTCCTCTAGCCTTCAGCGAATTTAGTTATAATCATTTCAAGCATTAGCTAGTCAAGTTGTTATTTGGAGGAAGAAAAAAAAATCGACACTGGGATTAAAAACAAAAAACAAACCCCATGCATCTAAAAAGGAATATACTGTACTGCTCTGGCATGCTGAGAGCCGAAAAGAAATTAATTCTATGCTAAAGTACAGTATACATGACTTTCTGGCTTTCAACAGACTTCTTTGGCTCTCCAGGTATTTTCCTAGACAATTACAAAACGTATTTTACGAAGTGCATGGACATTACTTCATGAATAGGTTTAAATGGCTGACTTTAATTAGATGAAAACGAAATTTATCAATGATCTTTTCTGATAAATTATCAATCTAATGTTGATGGAATTATCGTTTCAGAGTACATTTACAAAATAAACAGTGCATTGACAGTAACCTCCAATGAAAAGAAAATCCATATTCCTTAAACAAAATATTATGTTTCAGCAAAACTTTGCATGGACTTGACATTCAAAGAACATTAAGAAAATATGAAGGAGACCTAATCTAGACATAATCCAATCAAGATACGCCAACTCTAATCTCCAAGGCAAGTGGGGTGCCCCCTCCACTTATGACGTAACAATATTTAAGGCTAAGTCGATACACAGACAGGGGCGCTTCGCCAAAAGGATAATCGGTTAAAATAGCGAGAATCTCAAAGGTCTTGGTGGAATCCTCTTCAGTCGATGAGAAGGAGCTTTAATCAAACTGTTCTGCACCATCTGTCATCCCAATTCATTATATAAGATGGCTGTTCGTGACAGTGGCGTAGCCTGTGTTAAAACATCGAGGGGCGGGGTGCAGTGGCTTTACTTGGAAAAGTAAAATCGTCGAATTTACAAGGTTTCTGAACAGTGGATGGGAGCTGGAGGTTTTCCAGTCATCTTCTTTTCTCGCCCCATCCCTCTTTCTATTCCTTTCTCTCTTTCGCTTAAAAAACCCACCACTCCATTGCAGGGGGAGGGCACGTAACCCCCTCCCCCGTAGCTACGTCACTGGTAAGAGACCTGATCGCCCATATCTCGATGCGGAATCACCTTAGTTAAACACACCAGCAAGTCTCGGCTACATACAGCTTCTCTCAATATTGGATGTTCTCGTTTTCCCCAGAGTTTGCATATCAATGTGCCTTCTCTGCTTACCCGGTACGCGAGGAGGGTAAGAGGATCACTAGATCATGAGGTGTTTGCACTCTCTCATCTTGTCTCTCGAGTAGATCTTAAAAGTTCTAGTTGTTTTCATCTTTTCGTTTTTGTTTTAAAGTAAAATGGATAAGTGCTTACATTTTCCTTGCAGTTACAAAGCGCTGCACACATTGCTTCACAGTCATGTTTGGGCCATTTAAATAGTTATATCCGTATAGCTCCGTTTAGTCTCATTTGACAATACCCCTATCGTCAGAGTCAGCAGCCTAACATGTTAGCCTATGGACTTTTACCCAAAAGAAATCGTTAACAATTTTGTTTAAACGAAAAGCACATCCACCCCGACGTACGTTATCACTGAACTCTTTCATTGGAACCCTAATGTCTCATTGACTTTTGAAAGTTCACCCACCGTAATTTCATCAAAATAGGTCGCAAGCTCGCTATTGCCTATAAATTATAACACATGTACAACAAGTGGAACTTTGGACTCAATTTACCACGCGATTGTAAGGTTATAAGTCAAGCACACGAAGGATAAAAAGCATGAATTACCAAAGATCAGTTCTGATTTGTTCATTATATCCATTTCATCCAACCCCCCACCGTAATTTTTCCATTTAGTAGAGGCAAGCATTTTGCCGAGGTAAGCAAAAACATGAATATTCATGAACGGTCAGACAATACAGCCTTTTAGTACGCCTTTTATAGTGAATGAGAATGGGCGATGATCCGTCCAGGAAGTAGAGGTCAGTGGTTTGTGCTGGCAATGTTCCAGCGAGCGAAAATGAGACAACCGGAGTAATATGTCAGTCTTCAAAAAGACCACTTGAACCAATCCAATACAAACCACAATTTAATAGTAGAGTTGCCTTGGAGAAATGGTTTGAACACTTGACTTGAGATGTGAAGGTCCCAGGTTCGAATCCCAGCATGCATGCACCAATACTATTTTGGAAGACATTAATCTACATTTGCCACTCCGTACTCAGGAGAGGAATGGAGATATGGTAGGATGCCGAAAGCCATTGTGTATGAAATAATTGCCATTTTCCCTCACGATGACCATACGGTAAGAATACTCGCAATGGAGTGGAGATATTGCGCATTGAGTGCGAGAATGAATCCGACGAGAAGGTAATAATACATGTATACCGCTAAGGGACATTTGCATCAGGCGCTATTTATGTATCTGATAATCTAGATAATTATCTAGATAAAATGAATAGCGAAAAGGAAGTTTTATCGACAGGTTTGTTAAAGAGTACTTTTTTTTCTGGGCTAAAATTGCACATTCATAAATTCAATTCTTTAGGTAATTATTTAATCAGTCTTTATTTTCATTGAAAATATAAATGCTCCGAATGATTTTAAAGGTATTCTCGTCACAGTCTTCAAAATACTTATAAATTAAACCCACCTGTTATCATGTTAATGGTAAAAAGGTATAGTTAAAGCAATATTGATGAAATCGATAGATCCATGTACATGATCCCTAAATGACTAAAATAAACAACTTACAGTAAATAATCACCTCGCAAGAACCTCATTTATAGTAGTGCAGTGTGTTATGAGTGGGACTCGGCCAACGCATTGTTAATTAAAAGGATGTCCAATTTCCTCTGGGCGAAAATCAGCCGGCATATTATGTATTACACTATCTATCTTAGATATTAACATGTCGTGAGTATAGGAGTTGCCTGTGGGTTTCTATGGAAGGTAACACCAAACAGACTTTAGAAGATAATGTGGATTAATTCATTTATCAACAATGAACCGCTCTAGCGGTGATAGAGAGGTACAATGAGTGATGGAATGGAACACTGTGGATATGACCTTTTATTTAATTATGTGTGTACAGTGTATTATCTAAACATAAAAGATCTGCCTAGGGATGGTGCTGGACACAAGTGTTAGATCGAGACCCCACATTTCTCAAAAGAACCGTTGGCATTCCTTGAGAGTTATCCTTTGGTTAGACTTTGCACCAAAGACCCACCCCCTTCTTAATTTGTTAGAAGAAAATAGGAAGGAAGACATCAACTTTGAATGCAAAGTGTAATGTAGATCAAATAAAGGCCTAGAAATTAATCCTTCCCGTGCATGTACAAAAAACTTAAGTGATGAACAAAATGAAAATCCACTTAGTAGTACAGTGTTTTATGAATGAGAATCGACAGTCGTGCATTCTCGTGCAGCATATCCGATCAATTTCTTCCCCTTTAGCGTAAATCAACCAGCGTTTGTATGACATGATCTAGCTTAGATGTTAACATATCGTAAATAAGACGTTGCCTGTGGGTTCCTTGGTAGGTACCCTCATGCAGTCTTTGGAAGATGGTATGGATTAATGCTTACGTCAACAAGAGCGGCTCTAGCGTAGGCAAATTAATTCAAAGTGTGATAGATGAGTAGCAATTTTAGCGTTAGATCGAATCCCTATATATTTCTAAGATGAAGTATTGGCATTCCTTCATTGGTTGCTTACCTGAATGTAATATATCAGATTTCTTTTGGCACCGTGGCATAAACTTTTTTTTGTTCAAGTTCAGAATTAATTATTTTGTAATGGAATAGTAGAAGGAGGAGGAGTTGATGATGGTGATAATGATGATGATGATCATCATCATTTCTGTCTATATACTCCTCTGTGTCTCACACTGATACCGTCTGTTTGTTTCAGTACTTTCTCCACATACATGCCACATTAGCTGAGCAGAACAAGGTTATTGCCGAGCACCTGTTTCTCAAGAACGTACAGACAAAGGATAGCTAAACATTAGGTAGGATTGAATGCTCTTTCTATAACATGGGTTTGGCACCGTGTGGAAATAATGAAGCCGTGCGAAGAATCTCCGAAAATTGTCTTTAGGGGAGGGATTCTAGTATCTTTGTATATTTTTTTATAAAACGAAAGACTTATTTTCCTCACACAGACTTCAAGTAATTTACTATGTTTTACTTCTGTTGCCGAATTTTGTGCATGCCATTTCGTTGCTTTCATTGCCCTGCAGCGAACGACATTTGCTCGTTACGTCGTCTGGAATCCCCCCTAACCTGCCCCTCCAACTATATTTATTTTCATATTCTCCTCATCTTAGAGAAAGAAAGAAGAGAGAGAGAGAGAGAGAGAGAGAGAGAGAGAGACTGGAGACGGATTGTCAGTTGATTAAGGCGCACGTTGATGACCAGGATATGAAAATAATGTGGTTTGAGGCGAACGGGAGGAAGGGGGGGGGGGGAGGGGGGTTACGACGACCTAAGGAGCAGATAACATCAATGTAAAGTATAGCTGCATGGCAATGTCAGTCTCAAAATGGCAAGCAAAACATTCGACAAAAGAAGTATATTACTAAGTCTTTGTGGAGCAGATGAGACTTTCTTCGAAAAAATGGTACTTAGAATCTCTCATATGTTTCTTCGAGTACCTGCCAATAATTGCAGAGCAAATACCCACAGGGCTATTGTCACAATGTGGAGAGGAGTTGTAGGTTATGAGTTGTTGATGGCAAATATAGATATGCATAAAGAAAGGGAAGGGAGAGACAGAGATAGATAGAGAGAGAGAGAGAGAAATAAAAAGTGAGAGAGAGAGAGAGAGAGAGAGAGAAATTAAATAGCAAGATATTATCAGGTATATCAAACAGGGTGACAGTAATTACGAATAACTAAAAAAACTACGAATGTCAAATATTATTGTACAAAAGAAGAAAAAAAAAGAGAGAAGGAAACGCAAGAGTGAAGGAATGTTCAAAAGATAAATATTAGAAAGATTGGAGGGAGAGAGAGAGAGAGAAAGAGAGAGAGAGAGAGAGAGAGAGAGAGAGAGAGAGAGAGAGAGAGAGAGAGAGAGAGAGAGAGAGAAAGAGAGAGAGAGAGAGAGAGAGATATTCAAGATAAAAAAGCAAGAGATTTATATGAAGATTAAGAAGTGAGACGTTATTTATAGGGGATGAAAAAGAAAGAAGAAAGTTACCAATGTGAAATATTATGTTACGAAGAAAAAGAGAAAGGAAAGGGGGGGGGGGAACACTTAGATTGGAGTGAAATATTGATGAAGAGAGAAATATGAGAAAAAGATTGAGCAAGAGAGAGAAATATGAGAAAAAGAGAGAGAGAGAGGGGGCAAGGGTGAGTGAGAAAGGGAGAGAGAGAGAAAGAGAGCGGGAGAAAAGAAGAGAGAGAGAGAGAGAGAGAGAGAGAGAAAAAAGTTTTGAGGCTTTTCTGATTTATATGTTTACTGTGCCTTTTCCGTCAATTTATCCAGAGCAAGAGCGATAACGATTTTCTCACATCCGTTTCAGGGAGAAAACACATTTACCTTACCCAAATTGTAAAACTAGGTTTCGTTATTGATAAACTGTACAAATCTTTGGTCCAAAGGCTGGCAGTAATGTTTTCCCTTTGAGCTTCCCCTCAATATAATTGGCGGAACTACTCGATGAAAGTTAACAACCTGAGGACTAGGTATGAAAGTCAAATGATATTGTTTTCACTTGACAAGAAACATGCTCGATTTTATGTTTATTGATTCGGAAAAATAAAATTGCCCCGGGCAGCAAAATGAGTTCAAGACGACATTTAGAGAAACACAAACAATAGTGAATTCGAATTAAGAGTGCATATAAAATTAATGTCTGAATTTTGAAAGAGGAGTCTTATCTTTAAACATATACATGTTGTTAGGAGTTCGATGTAACAACTATCAGTATAATCAGGGAGGCGTGGTGGCTCAGTGGTAGAGTACCGACTTTGTAACCATGGTTACTCGAAGTTTTCGGGTTCAAAATCAATTCGATGCACCACTGCCATTTAGGCAATTAGGAAGGCAGTAATTATCATGATCAAAATATTTCGATATGAATTAGAACCGTAGACCCATCTACCTGTTTACCTACAAATATAATAATTGCTTTCTAGCTGTCAGGATGAATGAAATCATCGTCAGTCAATTTATCTTTCTCTGAAAACGATTTACCTTAATATAAAAATACATGTACATGTATCTGAAACTTTGAGCTTTGCCCAATTCACCAAAACACCCGGATAGGATCATTTGCTTAAAATGTATGTGCATATGTTTATAGTGCGCATTTCTATATGGTTTTATTGTTATCTTATTTTGGGTGGAAATAAACTTGAACCTGAACTTTGAAGACGCGAGATAAGCACAAGTCAGAAGACTAACGGCATGTGTGACCCCAATTGAAAGGACCTACCAATTCAGGCACAAGTAACTCATTTATAGGGTATTCGTTGAAAGCAACGGTTTAGTTTAAATCAAAATTGTACCTTGTATAAATATTTTCTGGTTGCGATTAATCGGCGTTGGCAAGGATCGCCTCGTTCGTTAATTTTTTCCTTCTGTCATTGACATGGGCTAACAAAAAAGACTAATGATACAACTGATATTATTTTGTAATGCGATAAGAGGCAATTTTATTCCTTTAAGCCCTACGCAACTAATTCTGTGCAGCAAATAGTAATGCTCCTCGCTTGATGGGGAATAAAATCCCGATTGTTTATTCTCCCCACTGACTTTAAGTCAATTTTGTTCTGCGAATAGGATAATAGATTTCTCCTGGCAGCCGAGCTTTAGACGCAACCATGTACACACATTCGGGTATAGTGGATTGTTCATCCACCATGTTCGCCTTAAATTGAATTTTGGGGTCATACTTCGACCGGTCATGTTAGTCTTGGGGCATCCTGTTACTGGACCCTGATGGAAGAAACGATCTTGTTTCTCAGTTGAATTCGAGTTGGCCCGTCTTTCGTTTGTATGACTTTATAGTCGAGCTTTGTCAAGTGTTTTTTTCCTGCTGGCATCTAAATTAATAGTCATTTGCAGTGGCGTATTGGCGTATCCACAAATCTCTAAACTTGAGGGGTGGGGGCGTACTGCGTCTATTACAGCAGCTCTGTATACGAGGTCAATTGTACGTTGGATTGATTTCTTCCAGGGCCTGAAAATGGGGAGGGGGAGCATACTGTACGCCCAGTTTGAAAGCACAAAGTCTTGACAGTCGTAACGCGAGTAAGAGGGTCTGAAGTGATAGACTGTATGTTGACTGCAGTTCATAGGCCCTGTACTGTAGTTATTCCTGACATAGCAACAGACTGACAAAGTCAGGCTAGTCTCAAGGCTCTATGGAATTTTAAGTTTGATTTTTTTTATGTCAAAGCTATGTGGCCTGTGCCAGCAAATTAGCATACGCCGACTTTACGCTGAAATCAACGCCACCGATTTTTGAGGAACAGATATGGATGAGCTTCCCGAGACGTTTTCGTCTTCCTCGCAAAGTTAATTTAACAAGAATGTATGAAATGAGTTTCCTTGCTTAGACCCCCTAATTTCATTTTCTCAAGATGTCAGCCGACATCAGAGCAACTGGGCTCTGAAGGCTTCCGTGGTCGGGTCTAGAGGAGCTAGGAATGAAAATGACAGTTCGTCTTCATTATAGTACAATTGAACTCAGGCGATCTTACTACAACAAAATCGTACGTGTAGATATATACGAGAAGGGTTGGTTCCTACATGTCCAAGAGGCTTGAAGGACTGTTGTTGAAGTGACTATGTCAGGGTTCAAATCAATTGGTATAATAATTATGCAACCTTAGGGACTTAGGGTGAGGGACTTAGGGTGAGACTGGTGCGGCTTTGATCTGAAGTAGGTCACACAGTGCATGTGCTTTATCAGGACAGCGACATCTAGGACTATCGTACCACGGACACATATCTCTGACTTCAACCCTGAGGACTATATATCATATGAAAACTATCTCCATACAACTTTCCCTCTGGAAACTAAATAATTGTATTTTTTATATTACTCTTGACTCAGGGTTGGGGTGTGAGAGTGATGTTCTAGGGGTAGTTGTCCGGGTATTGTTTTCCTAGGAAATAGCTGTTCTAGAATGTGTATTGCGACTGTATTTTCTTTAAGCTATCTCGAATTATCGTCCCCGGACCCTTAACCCCGGACCTTCAACTCTGAGGACTATACTACTTTAGTTGGTAATTCACATATCTCTACTTTTCCTTATTAAATTTAAGTACAGTATACATAATTTTGTTTTATATTATTTTTTCCTTGGGGTTGGGGTAGTCGTCGGTCATGTTTGTCCAAGGAGGTTCTAGATTTTCTATTGCGACTATATCATTATATTGTTAGGCTATCCTGGAACATACAGCTGTAGGTCCAAAACTGCTTCATCAGGTAAATGCGGCCAGCTGGTTTAAAAATAAGTTTCGACTGATGAGCAGGAATGCTATCCATGAAAAATCACAATATAAAAGCACAGCGTACTCTAAACTCGGCATTGCACCTCAGGACAGTGATCTAATTTGTGTAAATATGTATATTCCAGGGGGGTGTTTCACAAAGATCCTAAGTAGAACTTAACTCTAAGTTGGACTTAAAAATTATGGAAAGCCATTAGCATCTTTGAAAACATTTTGTAAAAGTTATTGTAAAAGGCATAAAATGTTAATTCAAATCATTCATATTTTCTATCATCAAGGAGATTTCATGTTCTGGATGTAGAATTTATAAAAAGTCTAAAATACTTGAATTTCTGCTTTTGAATATATTTCATTTTAAGGCTCTAATGGCTGTCCATAATTTTAAGTCCAACTTAGTGTTAAGTTCAACTTAGGATCTTTGTGAAACACCCCCCCAGGTGTTCTAATAATGTTCGACATCTGTTTAAATGCGATGAGCGGCTTATCATAACTCGTCTCTTAAGATCGTTGGGGAATGTTTTATTCTTCTTGAAATCGGAATCAAATTGCAAGCTTCTGGTACTCCTGTGCGGCTGTCACTCAAAGTAAGCTTGGTATCATTTCATAAGCAATCAGTGAGTGCAAGCACTCAATAGAATACGATCTAGATCCTCCGTTAGCACACCCCTGTTCGTTGCTATTCATGGCAGCTTAAAGGCGACCATTATGGGCAAAGTTGTCTTGACCCTGGTATTTAGGTTCTCCAAAATTAAGAAATGATACCACACAGTAGGAACGTACTATTTATCACCATAACCCCTCCTGTCGATGAAACCTAAAAACAACACCCGACCACTGGTTTACCTAGATTTCAAACATCCCATGTTTCTGCTCGATCTGGACGCGCTATTGGGGCTAATGTATCCTGGCAAGAAATCTCGAACCATCTG
>JAVYIG010006338.1:0-119705 GCA_035222895.1 Strongylocentrotus droebachiensis | reverse complement strand
TGACACTGGTAGGTCGCGAATTGGCGTGGGGTCCAAGGAGGAGCCCCCGGAAGTTCAGGGTTTTGGGCAATAAATAACTGTCAGATGAGCATGATTTTATACCTTAATTGTGACACTGGCAGGTCACGAATTGGCGTGGGGTCCAGGGGCGGAGCCCCCGGAAATTCAGGGGTTTCGGGAAATAAATTATTGTAAGATGAGCATGCTTTTTTGCCCTAGTTGTGACACTGGCAGGTCACGAATTGTCGTGGGGTCCAGGGGCGGAGCCCCCGGAATTTCAGGGGTTTCGGGCAATAAATAACTGTCAGATGAGCATGATTTTATACCTTAATGTGACACTGGTAGGTCGCGAATCGGTGTGGGGTCCAGGGGGAAGAGCCCCCGGAAGTTCAGGGGTTTTGGGCGATAAATTATTGTAAGATGAGCATGCTTTTTTGCCCTAGTTGTGACACTGGCAGGTCACGAAATGTCGTGGGGTCCAGGGGCGGAGCCCCGGAATTTCAGGGGTTTCGGGCAATAAATAACTGTCAGATGAGCATGCTTTTATACCTTATTTGGTGACACTGGTAGGTCGCCAATTGGCGTGGGGTCCAGGGTGCGGAGCCCCAAGAAGCCCAGGGGTTTTGGGCAATAAATAACTGTCAGTTTAAAATGCTTTTATACCTTATTTGGTGACACTAGTAGGTCGCGAATCGGTGTGGGGTCCAGGGGGAAGAGCCCCCGGAATTTCAGGGGTTTTGGGCAATAAATAACTGTCAGATGAGCATGCTTTTATACCTTATTAGGTGACACTGGTAGGTCGCGGATTGGTGTGGGGTCCAGGGGGAAGAGCCCCAGGAAGTTCAGGGGTTTTATACATTAAATTATCGTCAGATGAGCATATTTTAAACCTTTTTTGTGACACTGGCAGGTCATGAATTGGCATGGGGTTCGGGGGCGAAGCTCCCAGAAGCTCAGGGGTTTTATACGTCAAATTATCGTCAGATGAGCATATTTTAAACCTTATTTGTGACACTGGGAGGTCGCGAATAGGCGTGGGGTACAGGGGGAGGATCCCCAGAAGCTCAGGGTTTTACTACATTAAATTATCGTCAGATGAGCATATTGTATACCTTATTTGTGACACTGGGAGGTCGCGAATAAGCGTGGGGTCCAGGGGGAGGATCCCCAGAAGCTCAGGGTTTTACTACATTAAAATATCTTCAGATGAGCATGTTGTATACCTTATTTGGTGACACTGGTAGGTCGCGAATTGGCGTGGGTTCCAAGGAGGAGCCCCCGGAAGTTCAGGGGTTTTGGGCAATAAATAACTGTCAGATGAGCATGATTTTATACCTTATTTGGTGACACTGGTAGGTCGCGAATTGGTGTGGGGTACAGGGGGAGGATCCCCCAGAAGCTCTGGGTTTTACTACATTAAATTATCGTCAGATGAGCATATTGTATACCTTATTTGTAACACTAGGAGGTCGCGAATAAGCGTGGGGTCCAGGGGGAGGATCCCCAGAAGTTCAGGGTTTTACTACATTAAAATATCTTCAGATGAGCATATTGTATACCTTATTTGGTGACACTGGTAGGTCGCGAATTGGCGTGGGGTCCAAGGAGGAGCCCCCGGAAGTTCAGGGGTTTTGGGCAATAAATAACTGTCAGATGAGCATGATTTTATACCTTAATTGTGACACTGGCAGGTCACGAATTGGCGTGGGGTCCAGGGGCGGAGCCCCCGGAAATTCAGGGGTTTCGGGAAATAAATTATTGTAAGATGAGCATGCTTTTTTGCCCTAGTTGTGACACTGGCAGGTCACGAATTGTCATGGGGTCCAGGGGCGGAGCCCCCGGAATTTCAGGGGTTTCGGGCAATAAATAACTGTCAGAAGAGCATGATTTTATACCTTAATTGTGACACTGGTAGGTCGCGAATCGGTGTGGGGTCCAGGGGGAAGAGCCCCCGGAAGTTCAGGGGTTTTGGGCGATAAATTATTGTAAGATGAGCATGCTTTTTTGCCCTAGTTGTGACACTGGCAGGTCACGAAATGTCGTGGGGTCCAGGGGCGGAGCCCCGGAATTTCAGGGGTTTCGGGCAATAAATAACTGTCAGATGAGCATGCTTTTATACCTTATTTGGTGACACTGGTAGGTCGCCAATTGGCGTGGGGTCCAGGGTGCGGAGCCCCAAGAAGCCCAGGGGTTTTGGGCAATAAATAACTGTCAGTTTAAAATGCTTTTATACCTTATTTGGTGACACTAGTAGGTCGCGAATCGGTGTGGGGTCCAGGGGGAAGAGCCCCCGGAATTTCAGGGGTTTTGGGCAATAAATAACTGTCAGATGAGCATGCTTTTATACCTTATTAGGTGACACTGGTAGGTCGCGGATTGGTGTGGGGTCCAGGGGGAAGAGCCCCAGGAAGTTCAGGGGTTTTGGGCGATAAATTTTTGTCAGATGTGCATGCTCTTATACCCTAGTTGTGACACTGGCAGGTAATGAATTGGCTTGGGGTCCAGGGGCGGAGCCCCCGGAAGTTCATGGGTTTTGGGCAATAAATAACTGTCAGATGAGCATGCTTTTATACCTTATTTGGTGACACTGGTAGGTCGCCAATTGGCGTGGGGTCCAGGGTGCGGAGCCCCAAGAAGCCCAGGGGTTTTGGGCAATAAATAACATTACTGTAAGATGAGCATGCTTTTATACCTTATTTGGTGACACTGGTAGGTCGCGAATCGGTGTGGGGTCCAGGGGGAAGAGCCCCCGGAAGTTCAGGGGTTTTGGGCGATAAATTATTGTAAGATGAGCATGCTTTTTTGCCCTAGTTGTGACACTGGCAGGTCACGAATTGTCGTGGGGTCCAGGTGCGGAGCCCCCGGAATTTCAGGGGTTTTGGGCAATAAATAACTGTCAGATGAGCATGCTTTTATACCTTATTTGGTGACACTGGTAGGTCGCCAATTGGCGTGGGGTCCAGGGTGCGGAGCCCCAAGAAGCCCAGGGGTTTTGGGCAATAAATAACTGTCAGTTGAAATACTTTTATACCTTATTTGGTGACACTAGTAGGTCGCGAATCGGTGTGGGGTCCAGGGGGAAGAGCCCCCGGAATTTCAGGGGTTTTGGGCAATAAATAACTGTCAGATGAGCATATTGTATACCTTATTTGTGACACTGGTAGGTCACGAATTGGCGTGGGGTCCAGGGGCGGAGCCCCCGGAAGCTCAGGGGTTTTGGGCGATAAATTATTGTCAGATGAGCATGCTTTTATACCCTAGTTGTGACACTGGCAGGTCACGAATTGGGGTTGGGTTTAGGGGCGGAGCCCCCTGAAGCTCAGGGATTTTGGGCAATAAATAACTGTCAGATGAGCATGCTTTTATACCTTATTTTGTGACACTGGTAGGTCGCAAATTGGCGTGGGGTACAGGGGGAGGATCCCCCAGAAGCTCAGGGATTTACTACATTAAATTATCGTCAGATGAGCATATTGTATACCTTATTTGTGACACTGGGAGGTCGCGAATAAGCGTGGGGTCCAGGGGGAGGATCCCCAAGAAGCTCAGGGTTTTACTACATTAAAATATTTTCAGATGAGCATATTGTATACATTATTTGTGACACTGGGAGGTCGCGAATAAGCGTGGGGTCCAGGGGGAGGATCCCCCAGAAGCTCAGGGTTTTACTACATTAAAATATCTTCAGATGAGCATAATGTATACATTATTTGTGACACTGGGAGGTCGCGAATAAGCGTAGGGTCCAGGGGGAGGATCCCCCAGGAGCTCAGGGTTTTACTACATTAAAATATCTTCAGATGAGCATATTGTATACCTTATTTGTGACACTGGTAGGTCGCGAATTGGCGTGGGGTCCGGGGGCGAAGCCCCCAGAAGCTCAGGGGTTTTATACGTTAAATTATCGTCAGATGAGCATATTTTATACCTTTTTTGTGACACTGGCAGGTCGCGAATAAGCTAGGGGTACAGGGGGAGGATCCCCCAGAAGCTCAGGGTTTTACTACATTCAATTATCGTCAGATGAGCATATTGTATACCTTATTTGTGACACTGGGAGGTCGCGAATAAGCGTGGGGTCCAGGGGGAGGATCCCCAAGAAGCTCAGGGTTTTACTACATTAAAATATTTTCAGATGAGCATATTGTATACATTATTTGTGACACTGGCAGGTAACGATTTGGCGTGGGGTCCAGGGGCGGAGCCCCCGGAAGTTCATGGGTTTTGGGCAATAAATAACTGTCAGATGAGCATGCTTTTATACCTTATTTGGTGACACTGGTAGGTCGCGAATTGGTTTGGGGTCCAGGGGGTAGAGCCCCCGGAAGTTCAGGGGTTTAGGGCGATAAATTATTGTCAGATGAGCATGCTTTTATACCCTAGTTGTGACACTGGCAGGTCACGAATTGGGGTTGGGTCCAGAGGCGGAGCCCCCGGAAGTTCAGGGGTTTTGGGCAATAAATAAATGTCAGATGACCATGCTTTTAAACCTTATTTTGTGACACTGGTAGGTCGCAAATTGGCGTGGGGTCCGGGGGCGAAGCCCCCAGAAGTTCAGGGGTTTATACGTTAAATTATCGTCAGATGAGCATATTTTAAACCTTTTTTGTGACACTGGCAGGTCGCGAATAAGCTAGGGGTACAGGGAGGGGGGGGGGGGATCTCCCAGAAGCTCAGGGTTTTACTACATTAAATTATCGTCAGATGAGCATATTTTATACCTTATTTGTGACACTGGGAGGTCGCGAATAAGCGTGGGGTCCAAGGGGGAGGATCCCCCAGAAGCTCAGGGTTTTACTACATTAAAATATCTTCAGATGAGCATATTGTATACCTTATTTGTGACACTGGTAGGTCACGAATTGGCGTGGGGTCCAGGGGCGGAGCCCCCGGAAGCTCAGGGGTTTTGGGCGATAAATTATTGTCAGATGAGCATGCTTTTATACCCTAGTTGTGACACTGGCAGGTCACGAATTGGGGTTGGGTTTAGGGGCGGAGCCCCCTGAAGCTCAGGGATTTTGGGCAATAAATAACTGTCAGATGAGCATGCTTTTATACCTTATTTTGTGACACTGGTAGGTCGCAAATTGGCGTGGGGTACAGGGGGAGGATCCCCCAGAAGCTCAGGGATTTACTACATTAAATTATCGTCAGATGAGCATATTGTATACCTTATTTGTGACACTGGGAGGTCGCGAATAAGCGTGGGGTCCAGGGGGAGGATCCCCAAGAAGCTCAGGGTTTTACTACATTAAAATATTTTCAGATGAGCATATTGTATACATTATTTGTGACACTGGGAGGTCGCGAATAAGCGTGGGGTCCAGGGGGAGGATCCCCCAGAAGCTCAGGGTTTTACTACATTAAAATATCTTCAGATGAGCATATTGTATACATTATTTGTGACACTGGAAGGTCGCAAATAAGCGTAGGGTCCAGGGGGAGGATCCCCAAGAAGCTCAGGGTTTTACTACATTAAAATATCTTCAGATGAGCATATTGTATACCTTATTTGTGACACTGGTAGGTCATGAATTTGCGTGGGGTCTAGGGGCGGAGCCCCCGGAAGCTCAGGGGTTTTGGGCGATAAATTATTGTCAGATGAGCATGCTTTTATACCCTAGTTGTGACACTGGCAGGTCACGAATTGGGGTTGGGTTTAGGGGCGGAGCCCCCGGAAGCTCAGGGGTTTTATACGTTAAATTATCGTCAGATGAGCATATTTTAAACCTTTTTTGTGACACTGGCAGGTCGCGAATAAGCTAGGGGTACAGGGGGGATCCCCCAGAAGCTCAGGGTTTTACTACATTCAATTATCGTCAGATGAGCATATTGTATACCTTATTTGTGACACTGGGAGGTCGCGAATAAGCGTGGGGTCCAGGGGGAGGATCCCCCAGAAGCTCAGGAATTTACTACATTAAAATATCTTCAGATGAGCATATTGTATACCTTATTTGTGACACTGGTAGGTCACGAATTGGCGTGGGGTCCAGGGGCGGATCCCCCGGAAGCTCAGGGGTTTTGGGCGATAAATTATTGTCAGATGAGCATGCTTTTATACCCTAGTTGTGACACTGGCAGGTCACGAATTGGGGTTGGGTTTAGGGGCGGAGCCCCCTGAAGCTCATGGATTTTGGGCAATAAATAACTGTCAGATGAGCATGCTTTTATACCTTATTTTGTGACACTGGTAGGTCGCAAATTGGCGTGGGGTACAAGGGGAGGATCCCCCAGAAGCTCAGGGATTTACTACATTAAATTATCGTCAGATGAGCATATTGTATACCTTATTTGTGACACTGGGAGGTCGCGAATAAGCGTGGGGTCCAGGGGGAGGATCCCCAAGAAGCTCAGGGTTTTACTACATTAAAATATTTTCAGATGAGCATATTGTATACATTATTTGTGACACTGGGAGGTCGCGAATAAGCGTGGGGTCCAGGGGCGGAGCCCCCGGAAGCTCAGGGGTTTTGGGCGATAAATTATTGTCAGATGAGCATGCTTTTATACCCTAGTTGTGACACTGGCAGGTCACGAATTGGGGTTGGGTTTAGGGGCGGAGCCCCCGGAAGTTCAGGGATTTTGGGCAATAAATAACTGTCAGATGAGCATGCTTTTATACCTTATTTTGTGACACTGGTAGGTCGCGAATTGGCGTGGGGTCCGGGGGCGAAGCCCCCAGAAGCTCAGGGGTTTTATACGTCAAATTATCGTCAGATGAGCATATTTTAAACCTTATTTGTGACACTGTGAGGTCGCGAATAAGCGTGGGGTCCACGGGGAGGATCCCCCAGAAGCTCAGGGTTTTACTACATTAAAATATCTTCAGATGAGCATATTGTATACCTTATTTGGTGACACTGGTAGGTCGCGAATTGGTGTGGGGTCCAGGGGGAAGAGCCCCCGGAAGTTCAGGGGTTTTGGGCGATAAATTATTGTCAGATGAGCATGCTTTTATACCCTAGTTGTGACACTGGCAGGTCACGAATCGGGGTTGGGTCCAGGGGCGGAGCCTCCGGAAGTTCAGGGGTTTTGGGCAATAAATAACTGTCAGTTTAAAATGCTTTTATACCTTATTTGGTGACACTAGTAGGTCGCGAATTGGTGTGGGGTCCAAGGGGAAGAGCCCCCGGAAGTTCAGGGGTTTTGGGCGATAAATTATTGTCAGATGAGCATGCTTTTATACCCTAGTTGTGACACTGGCAGGTCACGAATTGGGGTTGGGTCCAGGGGCGGAGCCCCCGGAAGTTCAGGGGTTTTGGCAATAAATAACTGTCAGATGAGCATGCTTTTATACCTTATTTTGTGACACTAGTAGGTCGCAAACTGGCGTGGTGTCCGGGGGCGAAGCCCCCAGAAGCTCAGGGGTTTTATACGTTAAATTATCGTCAGATGAGCATATTTTAAACCTTATTTGTGACACTGGGAGGTCGCGAATAGTCGTGGGGTACAGGGGGAGGATCCCCCAGAAGCTCAGGGTTTTACTACATGAAATTATCGTCAGATGAGCATATTGTATACCTTATTTGTGACAGTGGGAGGTCGCGAATAAGCGTGGGGTCCAGGGGGAGGATCCCCCAGAAGCTCAGGGTTTTACTACATTAAAATATCTTCAGATGAGCATGTTGTATACCTTATTTGGTGACACTGGTAGGTCGCGAATTGGCGTGGGTTCCAAGAAGGAGCCCCCGGAAGTTCAGGGGTTTTGGGCAATAAATAACTTTCAGATGAGCATGATTTTATACCTTATTTGGTGACACTGGTAGGTCGCGAATCGGTGTGGGGTACAGGGGGAGGATCCCCCAGAAGCTCAGGGTTTTACTACATTAAATTATCGTCAGATGAGCATATTGTATACCTTATTTGTAACACTGGGAGGTCGCGAATAAGCGTGGGGTCCAGGGGGAGGATCCCCCAGAAGCTCAGGGTTTTAGTACATTAAAATATCTTCAGATGAGCATATTGTATACCTTATTTGGTGACACTGGTAGGTCGCGAATTGGCGTGGGGTCCAAGGAGGAGCCCCCGGAAGTTCAGGGGTTTTGGGCAATAAATAACTGTCAGATGAGCATGATTTTATACCTTAATTGTGACACTGGCAGGTCACGAATTGGCGTGGGGTCCAGGGGCGGAGCCCCCGGAAATTCAGGGGTTTTGGGAAATAAATTATTGTAAGATGAGCATGCTTTTTTGCCCTAGTTGTGACACTGGCAGGTCACGAATTGTCGTGGGGTCCAGGGGCGGAGCACCCGGAATTTCAGGGGTTTCGGGCAATAAATAACTGTCAGATGAGCATGATTTTATACCTTAATTGTGACACTGGTAGGTCGCGAATTGGTGTGGGGTCCAGGGGGAAGAGCCCCCGGAAGTTCAGGGGTTTTGGGCGATAAATTATTGTAAGATGAGCATGCTTTTTTGCCCTAGTTGTGACACTGGCAGGTCACGAAATGTCGTGGGGTCCAGGGGCGGAGCCTCCGGAATTTCAGGGGTTTCGGGCAATAAATAACTGTCTGATGAGCATGCTTTTATACCTTATTTGGTGACACTGGTAGGTCGCCAATTGGCGTGGGGTCCAGGGTGCGGAGCCCCAAGAAGCCCAGGGGTTTTGGGCAATAAATAACTGTCAGTTTAAAATGCTTTAATACCTTATTTGGTGACACTAGTAGGTCGCGAATCGGTGTGGGGTCCAGGGGGAAGAGCCCCCCGAATTTCAGGGGTTTTGGGCAATAAATAACTGTCAGATGAGCATGCTTTTATACCTTATTAGGTGACACTGGTAGGTCGCGAATTGGTGTGGGGTCCAGGGGGAGGATCCCCAAGAAGCTCAGGGTTTTACTACATTAAAATATTTTCAGATGAGCATATTGTATACATTATTTGTGACACTGGGAGGTCGCGAATAAGCGTGGGGTCCAGGGGGAGGATCCCCCAGAAGCTCAGGGTTTTACTACATTAAAATATTTTCAGATGAGCATATTGTATACCTTATTTGTGACACTGGTAGGTCACGAATTGGCGTGGGGTCCAGGGGCGGAGCCCCCAGAAGCTCAGGGGTTTTGGGCGATAAATTATTGTCAGATGAGCATGCTTTTATACCCTAGTTGTGACACTGGCAGGTCACGAATTGGGGTTGGGTCCAGGGGCGGAGCCTCCGGAAGTTCAGGGGTTTTGGGCAATAAATAACTGTCAGATGAGCATGATTTTATACCTTAATTGTGACACTGGTAGGTCGCGAATCGGTGTGGGGTCCAGGGGGAAGAGCCCCCGGAAGTTCAGGGGTTTTGGGCGATAAATTATTGTAAGATGAGCATGCTTTTTTGCCCTAGTTGTGACACTGGCTGGTCACGAAATGTCGTGGGGTCCAGGGGCGGAGCCCCGGAATTTCAGGGGTTTCGGGCAATAAATAACTGTCAGATGAGCATGCTTTTATACCTTATTTGGTGACACTGGTAGGTCGCCAATTGGCGTGGGGTCCAGGGTGCGGAGCCCCAAGAAGCCCAGGGGTTTTGGGCAATAAATAACTGTCAGTTTAAAATGCTTTAATACCTTATTTGGTGACACTAGTAGGTTGCGAATCGGTGTGGAATCCAGGGGGAAGAGCCCCCGGAATTTCAGGGGTTTTGGGCAATAAATAACTGTCAGATGAGCATGCTTTTATACCTTATTAGGTGACACTGGTAGGTCGCGAATTGGTGTGGGGTCCAGGGGGAGGATCCCCAAGAAGCTCAGGGTTTTACTACATTAAAATATTTTCAGATGAGCATATTGTATACATTATTTGTGAAACTGGGAGGTCGCGAATAAGCGTGGGGTCCAGGGGGAGGATCCCCCAGAAGCTCAGGGTTTTACTACATTAAAATATTTTCAGATGAGCATATTGTATACCTTATTTGTGACACTGGTAAATCACGAATTGGCGTGGGGTCCAGGGGCGGAGCCCCCGGAAGCTCAGGGGTTTTGGGCGATAAATTATTGTCAGATGAGCATGCTTTTATACCCTAGTTGTGACACTGGCAGGTCACGAATTGGGGTTGGGTCCAGGGGCGGAGCCTCCGGAAGTTCAGGGGTTTTGGGCAATAAATAACTGTCAGATGACCATGCTTTTATACCTTATTTTGTGACACTGGTAGGTCGCGAATTGGTGTGGGGTCCAAGGGGAAGAGCCCCCGGAAGTTCAGGGGTTTTGGGCGATAAATTATTGTCAGATGAGCATGCTTTTATACCCTAGTTGTGACACTGGCAGGTCACGAATTGGGGTTGGGTCCAGGGGCGGAGCCCCCGGAAGTTCAGGGGTTTTGGCAATAAATAACTGTCAGATGAGCATGCTTTTATACCTTATTTTGTGACACTAGTAGGTCGCAAACTGGCGTGGTGTCCGGGGGCGAAGCCCCCAGAAGCTCAGGGGTTTTATACGTTAAATTATCGTCAGATGAGCATATTTTAAACCTTTTTTGTGACACTGGCAGGTCATGAATTTGGATGGGGTCCGGGGGCGAAGCTCCCAGAAGCTCAGGGATTTTATACGTCAAATTATCGTCAGATGAGCATATTTTAAACCTTATTTGTGACACTGGGAGGTCGCGAATAGTCGTGGGGTACAGGGGGAGGATCCCCCAGAAGCTCAGGGTTTTACTACATTAAATTATCGTCAGATGAGCATATTGTATACCTTATTTGTGACACTGGGAGGTCGCGAATAAGCGTGGGGTCCAGGGGGAGGATCCCCCAGAAGCTCAGGGTTTTACTACATTAAAATATCTTCAGATGAGCATGTTGTATACCTTATTTGGTGACACTGGTAGGTCGCGAATTGGCGTGGGTTCCAAGAAGGAGCCCCCGGAAGTTCAGGGGTTTTGGGCAATAAATAACTGTCAGATGAGCATAATTTTATACCTTATTTGGTGACACTGGTAGGTCGCGAATCGGTGTGGGGTACAGGGGGAGGATCCCCCAGAAGCTCAGGGTTTTACTACATTAAATTATCGTCAGATGAGCATATTGTATACCTTATTTGTAACACTGGGAGGTCGCGAATAAGCGTGGGGTCCAGGGGGAGGATCCCCCAGAAGCTCAGGGTTTTAGTACATTAAAATATCTTCAGATGAGCATATTGTATACCTTATTTGGTGACACTGGTAGGTCGCGAATTGGCGTGGGGTCCAAGGAGGAGCCCCCGGAAGTTCAGGGGTTTTGGGCAATAAATAACTGTCAGATGAGCATGATTTTATACCTTAATTGTGACACTGGCAGGTCACGAATTGGCGTGGGGTCCAGGGGCGGAGCCCCCGGAAATTCAGGGGTTTTGGGAAATAAATTATTAAAGATGAGCATGCTTTTTTGCCCTAGTTGTGACACTGGCAGGTCACGAATTGTCGTGGGGTCCAGGGGCAGAGCACCCGGAATTTCAGGGGTTTCGGGCAATAAATAACTGTCAGATGAGCATGATTTTATACCTTAATTGTGACACTGGTAGGTCGCGAATCGGTGTGGGGTCTAGAGGGAAGAGCCCCCGGAAGTTCAGGGGTTTTGGGCGATAAATTATTGTAAGATGAGCATGCTTTTTTTCCCTAGTTGTGACACTGGCAGGTCACGAAATGTCGTGGGGTCAAGGGGCGGAGCCCCCGGAATTTCAGGGGTTTCGGGCAATAAATAACTGTCAGATGAGCATGCTTTTATACCTTATTTGGTGACACTGGTAGGTCGCCAATTGGCGTGGGGTCCAGGGTGCGGAGCCCCAAGAAGCCCAGGGGTTTTTGGGCAATAAATAACTGTCAGTTTAAAATGCTTTAATACCTTATTTGGTGACACTAGTAGGTCGCGAATCGTCGTGGGGTCCAGGGGGAAGAGCCCCCGGAATTTCAGGGGTTTTGGGCAATAAATAACTGTCAGATGAGCATGCTTTTATACCTTATTAGGTGACACTGGTAGGTCGCGAATTGGTGTGGGGTCCAGGGGGAAGAGCCCCGGGAAGTTCAGGGGTTTTGGGCGATAAATTTTTGTCAGATGTGCATGCACTTATACCCTAGTTGTGACACTGGCAGGTAATGAATAAGCTTGGGGTCCAGGGGCGGAGCCCCCGGAAGTTAATGGGTTTTGGGCAATAAATAACTGTCAGATGAGCATGCTTTTATACCTTATTTGGTGACACTGGTAGGTCACAAATTGGCGTGGGGTCCAGGGGCGGAGCCCCCGAAAATTCAGGGGTTTTGGGCAATAAATTATTGTGAGATGAGCATGCTTTTTATACCTTATTTGGTGACAATGATAGGTCGCCAATTGGCGTGGGGTCCAGGGTGCGGAGCCCCAAGAAGCCCAGGGGTTTTGGGCAATAAATAACATTACTGTAAGATGAGCATGCTTTTATACCTTATTTGGTGACACTGGTAGGTCGCGAATCGGTGTGGGGTCCAGGGGGAAGAGCCCCCGGAAGTTCAGGGGTTTTGGGCGATAAATTATTGTAAGATGAGCATGCTTTTTTGCCCTAGTTGTGACACTGGCAGGTCACGAATTGGGGTTGGGTCCAGGTGCGGAGCCCCCGGAAGTTCAGGGGTTTTGGGCAATAAATCAATGTCAGATGAGCATGCTTTTAAACCTTATTTTGTGACACTGGTAGGTCGCGAATTGGCGTGGGGTCCGGGGGCGAAGCCCCCAGAAGCTCAGGGGTTTTATACGTTCAATTATCGTCAGATGAGCATATTTTAAACATTTTTTGTGACACTGGCAGGTCGCGAATAAGCTAGGGGTACAGGGGGAGGATCCCCCAGAAGCTCAGGGTTTTACTACATTAAAATATCTTCAGATGAGCATATCGTATACCTTATTTGTGACACTGGTAGGTCACGAATTGGCGTGGGGTCCAGGGGCGGAGCCCCCGGAAGCTCAGGGGTTTTGGGCGATAAATTATTGTCAGATGAGCATGCTTTTATACCCTAGTTGTGACACTGGCAGGTCACGAATTGGGGTTGGGTTTAGGGGCGGAGCCCCCTGAAGCTCAGGGATTTTGGGCAATAAATAACTGTCAGATGAGCATGCTTTTATACCTTATTTTGTGACACTGGTAGGTCGCAAATTGGCGTGGGGTACAGGGGGAGGATCCCCCAGAAGCTCAGGGATTTACTACATTAAATTATCGTCAGATGAGCATATTGTATACCTTATTTGTGACACTGTGAGGTAGCAAATAAGCGTGGGGTCCAGGGGGAGGATCCCAAAGAAGCTCAGGGTTTTACTACATTAAAATATTTTCAGATGAGCATATTGTATACATTATTTGTGACACTGGGAGGTCGCGAATAAGCGTTGGGTCCAGGGGGAGGATCCCCCAGAAGCTCAGGGTTTTACTACATCAAAAATATCTTCAGATGAGCATATTGTATACCTTATTTGTGACACTGGTAGGTCAAGAATTGGCGTGGGGTCCAGGGGCGGAGCCCCCGGAAGCTCAGGGGTTTTGGGCGATAAATTATTGTCAGATGAGCATGCTTTTATACCCTAGTTGTGACACTGGCAGGTCGCGAATTGGGGTTGGGTTCAGGGGCGGAGCCCCCGGAAGTTCAGGGATTTTGGGCAATAAATAACTGTCAGATGAGCATGCTTTTATACCTTATTTTGTGACACTGGTAGGTCGCGAATTGGCGTGGGGGTCCGGGGGCGAAGCCCCCAGAAGCTCAGGGGTTTTATACGTCAAATTATCGTCAGATGAGAATATTTTAAACCTTATTTGTGACACTGGGAGGTCGCGAATAAGCGTGGGGTCCACGGGGAGGATCCCCCAGAAGCTCAGGGTTTTACTACATTAAAATATCTTCAGATGAGCATATTGTATACCTTATTTGGTGACACTGGTAGGTCGCGAATTGGTGTGGGGTCCAGGGAGAAGATCCCCCGGAAGTTCAGGAGTTTTGTGCGATAAATTATTGTCAGATGAGCATGCTTTTATACCCTAGTTGTGACACTGGCAGGTCACGAATTGGGGTTGGGTCCAGGGGCGGAGCCCCCGGAAGTTCAGGGGTTTTGGGCAATAAATAACTGTCAGATGACCATGCTTTTATACCTTATTTTGTGACACTGGTAGGTCGCGAATTGGTGTGGGGTCCAAGGGGAAGAGCCCCCGGAAGTTCAGGGGTTTTGGGCGATAAATTATTGTCAGATGAGCATGCTTTTATACCCTAGTTGTGACACTGGCAGGTCACGAATTGGGGTTGGGTCCAGGGGCGGAGCCCCCGGAAGTTCAGGGGTTTTGGGCAATAAATAACTGTCAGATGAGCATGCTTTTATACCTTATTTTGTGACACTAGTAGGTCGCAAATTGGCGTGGGGTCCGGGGGCGAAGCCCCCAGAAGCTCAGGGGTTTTATACGTTAAATTATCGTCAGATGAGCATATTTTAAACCTTTTTGTGACACTGGCAGGTCATGAATTTGCATGGGGTCCGGGGGCGAAGCTCCCAGAAGCTCAGGGGTTTTATACGTCAAATTATCGTCAGATGAGCATATTTTAAACCTTGTTTGTGACACTGGGAGGTCGCGAATAGGCGTGGGGTACACGGGGAGGATCCCCCAGAAGCTCAGGGTTTTACTACATTAAAATATCTTCAGATGAGCATATTGTATACCTTATTTGGTGACACTGGTAGGTCGCGAATTGGTGTGGGGTCCAGGGGGAAGAGCCCCCGGAAGTTCAGGGGTTTTGGGCGATAAATTATTGTCAGATGAGCATGCTTTTATACCCTAGTTGTGACACTGGCAGGTCACGAATCGGGGTTGGGTCCAGGGGCGGAGCCTCCGGAAGTTCAGGGGTTTTGGGCAATAAATAACTGTCAGTTTAAAATGCTTTTATACCTTATTTGGTGACACTAGTAGGTCGCGAATTGGTGTGGGGTCCAAGGGGAAGAGCCCCCGGAAGTTCAGGGGTTTTGGGCGATAAATTATTGTCAGATGAGCATGCTTTTATACCCTAGTTGTGACACTGGCAGGTCACGAATTGGGGTTGGGTCCAGGGGCGGAGCCCCCGGAAGTTCAGGGGTTTTGGCAATAAATAACTGTCAGATGAGCATGCTTTTATACCTTATTTTGTGACACTAGTAGGTCGCAAACTGGCGTGGTGTCCGGGGGCGAAGCCCCCAGAAGCTCAGGGGATTTATACGTTAAATTATCGTCAGATGAGCATATTTTAAACCTTATTTGTGACACTGGGAGGTCGCGAATAGTCGTGGGGTACAGGGGGAGGATCCCCCAGAAGCTCAGGGTTTTACTACATGAAATTATCGTCAGATGAGCATATTGTATACCTTATTTGTGACAGTGGGAGGTCGCGAATAAGCGTGGGGTCCAGGGGGAGGATCCCCCAGAAGCTCAGGGTTTTACTACATTAAAATATCTTCAGATGAGCATGTTGTATACCTTATTTGGTGACACTGGTAGGTCGCGAATTGGCGTGGGTTCCAAGAAGGAGCCCCCGGAAGTTCAGGGGTTTTGGGCAATAAATAACTTTCAGATGAGCATGATTTTATACCTTATTTGGTGACACTGGTAGGTCTTGAATCGGTGTGGGGTACAGGGGGAGGATCCCCCAGAAGCTCAGGGTTTTACTACATTAAATTATCGTCAGATGAGCATATTGTATACCTTTTTTGTAACACTGGGAGGTCGCGAATAAGCGTGGGGTCCAGGGGGAGGATCCCCCAGAAGCTCAGGGTTTTAGTACATTAAAATATCTTCAGATGAGCATATTGTATACCTTATTTGGTGACACTGGTAGGTCGCGAATTGGCGTGGGGTCCAAGGAGGAGCCCCCGGAAGTTCAGGGGTTTTGGGCAATAAATAACTGTCAGATGAGCATGATTTTATACCTTAATTGTGACACTGGCAGGTCACGAATTGGCTTGGGGTCCAGGGGCGGAGCCCCCGGAAATTCAGGGGTTTTGGGAAATAAATTATTGTAAGATGAGCATGCTTTTTTGCCCTAGTTGTGACACTGGCAGGTCACGAATTGTCGTGGGGTCCAGGGGCGGAGCACCCGGAATTTCAGGGGTTTCGGGCAATAAATAACTGTCAGATGAGCATGATTTTATACCTTAATTGTGACACTGGTAGGTCGCGAATTGGTGTGGGGTCCAGGGGGAAGAGCCCCCGGAAGTTCAGGGGTTTTGGGCGATAAATTATTGTAAGATGAGCATGCTTTTTTGCCCTAGTTGTGACACTGGCAGGTCACGAAATGTCGTGGGGTCCAGGGGCGGAGCCTCCGGAATTTCAGGGGTTTCGGGCAATAAATAACTGTCTGATGAGCATGCTTTTATACCTTATTTGGTGACACTGGTAGGTCGCCAATTGGCGTGGGGTCCAGGGTGCGGAGCCCCAAGAAGCCCAGGGGTTTTGGGCAATAAATAACTGTCAGTTTAAAATGCTTTAATACCTTATTTGGTGACACTAGTAGGTCGCGAATCGGTGTGGGGTCCAGGGGGAAGAGCCCCCGGAATTTCAGGGGTTTTGGGCAATAAATAACTGTCAGATGAGCATGCTTTTATACCTTATTAGGTGACACTGGTAGGTCGCGAATTGGTGTGGGGTCCAGGGGGAGGATCCCCAAGAAGCTCAGGGTTTTACTACATTAAAATATCTTCAGATGAGCATATTGTATACCTTATTTGTGACACTGGTAGGTCACGAATTGGCGTGGGGTCTAGGGGCGGAGCCCCCGGAAAATCAGGGGTTTTGGGCAATAAATAACTGTCAGATGAGCATGCTTTTATACCTTATTTTTTGACACTGGTAGGTCGCGAATTGGCGTGGGGTCCGGGGGCGAAGCTCCCAGAAGCTCAGGGGCTTTATACGTTAAATTATCGTCAGATGAGCATATTTTAAACCTTTTTTGTGACACTGGCAGGTCATGAATTGGCATGGGGTCCGGGGGCGAAGCTCCCAGAAGCTCAGGGGTTTTATACGTCAAATTATCGTCAGATGAGCATATTTTAAACCTTATTTGTGACACTGGGAGGTCGCGAATAAGCTAGGGGTACAGGGGGAGGATCCCCCAGAAGCTCAGGGGTTTTATACGTCAAATTATCGTCAGATGAGCATATTTTTGGGCAATAAATAACTGTCAGATGAGCATGCTTTTATACCTTATTTTGTGACACTGGTAGGTCGCGAATTGGCGTGGGGTCCGGGGGCGAAGCCCCCAGAAGCTCAGGGGTTTTATACGTCAAATTATCGTCAGATGAGCATATTTTAAACCTTATTTGTGACACTGGGAGGTCGCGAATAAGCGTGGGGTCCACAGGGAGGATCCCCCAGAAGCTCAGGGTTTTACTACATTAAAATATCTTCAGATGAGCATATTGTATACCTTATTTGGTGACACTGGTAGGTCGCGAATTGGTGTGGGGTCCAGGGGGAAGAGCCCCCGGAAGTTCAGGGGTTTTGGGCGATAAATTATTGTAAGATGAGCATGCTTTTTTGCCCTAGTTGTGACACTGGCAGGTCACGAATTGTCGTGGGGTCCAGGTGCGGAGCCCCCGGAATTTCAGGGGTTTTGGGCAATAAATAACTGTCAGATGAGCATTCTTTTATGCCTTATTTGGTGACACTGGTAGGTCGCCAATTGGCGTGGGGTCCAGGGTGCGGAGCCCCAAGAAGCCCAGGGGTTTTGGGCAATAAATAACTGTTAGTTGAAATACTTTTATACCTTATTTGGTGACACTAGTAGGTCGCGAATCGGTGTGGGGTCCAGGGGGAAGAGCCCCCGGAATTTCAGGGGTTTTGGGCAATAAATAACTGTTAGATGAGCATGCTTTTATACCTTATTTGGTGACACTGGTAGGTCGCGAATTGGTGTGGGGTCCAGGGGGAAGAGCCCCCGGAAGTTCAGGGGTTTTGGGCGATAAATTTTTGTCAGATGTGCATGCTCTTATACCCTAGTTGTGACACTGGCAGGTAACGAATTGGCGTGGGGTCCAGGGGCGGAGCCCCCGGAAGTTCATGGGTTTTGGGCAATAAATAACTGTCAGATGAGCATGCTTTTATACCTTATTTGGTGACACTGGTAGGTCGCGAATCGGCGTGGGGTCCAGAGGCAGAGCCCCCGGAAGTTCAGGGGTTTTCGGCAATAAATAACTGTCAGATTAATATGCTTTTATACCTTATTTGGTGACACTGGTAGGTCGCGAATTGGTGTGGGGTCCAGGGGGAAGAGCCCCCGGAAGTTCAGGGGTTTTGGGCAATAAATAACTGTCAGATGAGCATGCTTTTATACCTTATTTTGTGACACTGGTAGGTCGCGAATTGGCGTGGGGTCCGGGGGCGAAGCCCCCAGAAGCTCAGGGGTTTTATACGTTAAATTATCGTCAGATGAGCATATTTTATACCTTTTTTGTGACACTGGCAGGTTGCGAATAAGCTAGGGGTACAGGGGGAAGATCCCCCAGAAGCTCAGGGTTTTACTACATTCAATTATCGTCAGATGAGCATATTGTATACCTTATTTTTGACACTGGGAGGTCGCGAATAAGCGTAGGGTCCAGGGGGAGGATCCCCCAGAAGCTCAGGGTTTTACTACATTAAAATATCTTCAGATGAGCATATTGTATACCTTATTTGTGACACTGGTAGGTCACGAATTGGCGTGGGGTCTAGGGGCGGAGCCCCCGGAAGCTCAGGGGTTTTGGGCGATAAATTATTGTCAGATGAGCATGCTTTTATACCCTAGTTGTGACACTGGCAGGTCACGAATTGGGGTTGGGTTTAGGGGCGGAGCCCCCGGAAGTTCAGGGGTTTTGGGCAATAAATAACTGTCAGATGAGCATGCTTTCATACCTTATTTTCTGACACTGGTAGGTCGCGAATTGGCGTGGGGTCCGGGGGCGAAGCCCCCAGAAGCTCAGGGGTTTTATACGTTAAATTATCGTCAGATGAGCATATTTTAAACCTTTTTTGTGACACTGGCAGGTCATGAATTGGCATGGGGTCCGGGGGCGAAGCTCCCAGAAGCTCAGGGGTTTTATACGTCAAATTATCGTCAGATGAGCATATTCTAAACCTTATTTGTGACACTGGGAGGTCGCGAATAAGCGTGGGGTACAGGGGGAGGATCCCCGAGAAGCTCAGGGGTTTTATACGTCAAATTATCGTCAGATGAGCATATTTTTGGGCAATAAATAACTGTCAGATGAGCATGCTTTTATACCTTATTTTGTGACACTAGTAGGTCGCGAATTGGCGTGGGGTCCGGGGGCGAAGCCCCCAGAAGCTCAGGGGTTTTATACGTCAAATTATCGTCAGATGAGCATATTTTAAACCTTATTTGTGACACTGGGAGGTCGCGAATAAGCGTGGGGTCCACGGGGAGGATCCCCCAGAAGCTCAGGGTTTTACTACATTAAAATATCTTCAGATGAGCATATTGTATACCTTATTTGGTGACACTGCTAGGTCGCGAATTGGTGTGGGGTCCAGGGGGAAGAGCCCCCGGAAGTTCAGGGGTTTGGGGCGATAAATTATTGTCAGATGAGCATGCTTTTATACCCTAGTTGTGACACTGGCAGGTCACGAATTGGGGTTGGGTCCAGGGGCGGAGCCGCCGGAAGTTCAGGGGTTTTGGGCAATAAATAACTGTCAGATGACCATGCTTTTATACCTTATTTTGTGACACTGGTAGGTCGCGAATTGGTGTGGGGTCCAAGGGGAAGAGCCCCCGGAAGTTCAGGGGTTTTGGGCGATAAATTATTGTCAGATGAGCATGCTTTTATGCCCTAGTTGTGACACTGGCAGGTCACGAATTGGGGTTGGGTCCAGGGGCGGAGCCCCCGGAAGTTCAAGGGTTTTGGGCAATAAATAACTGTCAGATGAGCAAGCTTTATTGTGACACTGGCAGGTCACGAATTGGCTTGGGGTCCAGGGGCGGAGCCCCCGGAAATTCAGGGGTTTTGGGAAATAAATTATTGTAAGATGAGCATGCTTTTTTGCCCTAGTTGTGACACTGGCAGGTCACGAAATGTCGTGGGGTCCAGGGGCGGAGCCCCCGGAATTTCAGGGGTTTTATACGTCAAATTATCGTCAGATGAGCATGCTTTTATACCTTATTTGGTGACACTGGTAGGTCGCCAATTGGCGTGGGGTCCAGGGTGCGGAGCCCCAAGAAGCCCAGGGGTTTTGGGCAATAAATAACTGTCAGTTTAAAATGCTTTAACACCTTATTTGGTGACACTAGTAGGTCGCGAATCGGTGTGGGGTCCAGGGGGAAGAGCCCCCGGAATTTCAGGGGTTTTGGGCAATAAATATCTGTCAGATGAGCATGCTTTTATACCTTATTAGGTGACACTGGTAGGTCGCGGATTGGTGTGGGGTCCAGGGGGAAGAGCCCCGGGAAGTTCAGGGGTTTTGGGCGATAAATTTTTGTCAGATGGGCATGCTCTTATACCCTAGTTGTGACACTGGCAGGTAATGAATTGGCTTGGGGTCCAGGGACGGAGCCCCCGGAAGTTCATGGGTTTTGGGCAATAAATAACTGTCAGATGAGCATGCTTTTATACCTTATTTGGTGACACTGGTAGGTCACGAATCGGCGTGGGGTCCAGGGGCGGAGCCCCCGGAAATTCAGGGGTTTTGGGCAATAAATTATTGTCAGATGAGCATGCTTTTTATACCTTATTTGGTGACAATGATAGGTCGCCAATTGGCGTGGGGTCCAGGGTGCGGAGCCCCAGGAAGCCCAGGGGTTTTGGGCAATAAATAACATTACTGTAAGATGAGCATGCTTTTATACCTTATTTGGTGACACTGGTAGGTCGCGAATCGGTGTGGGGTCCAGGGGGAAGAGCCCCCGGAAGTTCAGGGGTTTTGGGCGATAAATTATTGTAAGATGAGCATGCTTTTTTGCCCTAGTTGTGACACTGGCACGTCACGAAATGTCGTGGGGTCCAGGGGCGGAGCCCCCGGAATTTCAGGGGTTTCGGGCAATAAATAACTGTCAGATGAGCATGCTTTTATACCTTATTTGGTGACACTGGTAGGTCGCCAATTGGCGTGGGGTCCAGGGTGCGGAGCCCCAAGAAGCCCAGGGGTTTTGGGCAATAAATAACTGTCAGTTTAAAATGCTTTAACACCTTATTTGGTGACACTAGTAGGTCGCGAATCGGTGTGGGGTCCAGGGGGAAGAGCCCCCGGAATTTCAGGGGTTTTGGGCAATAAATATCTGTCAGATGAGCATGCTTTTATACCTTATTAGGTGACACTGGTAGGTCGCGGATTGGAGTGGGGTCCAGGGTGCGGAGCCCCAAGAAGCCCAGGGGTTTTGGGCAATAAATAACATTACTGTAAGATGAGCATGCTTTTATACCTTATTTGGTGACACTGGTAGGTCGCGAATCGGTGTGGGGTCCAGGGGGAAGAGCCCCCGGAAGTTCAGGGGTTTGGGCGATAAATTATTGTAAGATGAGCATGCTTTTTTGCCCTAGTTGTGACACTGGCAGGTTACGAATTGTCGTGGGGTCCAGGTGCGGAGCCCACGGAATTTCAGGGGTTTTGGGCAATAAATAACTGTCAGATGAGCATGCTTTTATACCTTATTTGGTGACACTGGTAGGTCGCCAATTGGGGTGGGGTCCAGGGTGCGGAGCCCCAAGAAGCCCAGGGGTTTTGGGCAATAAATAACTGTCAGTTGAAATACTTTTATACCTTATTTGGTGACACTAGTAGGTCGCGAATCGGAGTGGGGTCCAGGGGGAAGAGCCCCCGGAATTTCAGGGGTTTTGGGCAATAAATAACTGTCAGATGAGCATGCTTTTATACTTTATTTGGTGACACTGGTAGGTCGCGAATTGGTGTGGGGTCCAGGGGGAAGAGCCCCCGGAAGTTCAGGGGTTTTGGGCGATAAATTTTTGTCAGATGTGCATGCTCTTATACCCTAGTTGTGACACTGGCAGGTAACGAATTGGCGTGGGGTCCAGGGGCGGAGCCCCCGGAAGTTCATGGGTTTTGGGCGATAAATATTTGTCAGATGTGCATGCTCTTATACCCTAGTTGTGACACTGGCAGGTTGCGAATAAGCTAGGGGTACAGGGGGAAGATCCCCCAGAAGCTCAGGGTTTTACTACATTCAATTATCGTCAGATGAGCATATTGTATACCTTATTTTTGACACTTGGAGGTAGCGAATAAGCGTAGGGTCCAGGGGGAGGATCCCCCAGAAGCTCAGGGTTTTACTACATTAAAATATCTTCAGATGAGCATATTGTATACCTTATTTGTGACACTGGTAGGTCACGAATTGGCGTGGGGTCTAGGGGCGGAGCCCCCGGAAGTTCAGGGGTTTTGGGCAATAAATAACTGTCAGATGAGCATGCTTTCATACCTTATTTTCTGACACTGGTAGGTCGCGAATTGGCGTGGGGTCCGGGGGCGAAGCCCCCAGAAGCTCAGGGGTTTTATACGTTAAATTATCGTCAGATGAGCATATTTTAAACCTTTTTTGTGACACTGGCAGGTCATGAATTGGCATGGGGTCCGGGGGCGAAGCTCCCAGAAGCTCAGGGGTTTTATACGTCAAATTATCGTCAGATGAGCATATTTTAAACCTTATTTGTGACACTGGGAGGTCGCGAATAAGCGTGGGGTACAGGGGGAGGATCCCCCAGAAGCTCAGGGGTTTTATACGTCAAATTATCGTCAGATGAGCATATTTTTGGGCAATAAATAACTGTCAGATGAGCATGCTTTTATACCTTATTTTGTGACACTGGTAGGTCGCGAATTGGCGTGGGGTCCGGGGGCGAAGCCCCCAGAAGCTCAGGGGTTTTATACGTCAAATTATCGTCAGATGAGCATATTTTAAACCTTATTTGTGACACTGGGAGGTCGCGAATAAGCGTGGGGTCCACGGGGAGGATCCCCCAGAAGCTCAGGGTTTTACTACATTAAAATATCTTCAGATGAGCATATTGTATACCTTATTTGGTGACACTGCTAGGTCGCGAATTGGTGTGGGGTCCAGGGGGAAGAGCCCCCGGAAGTTCAGGGGTTTGGGGCGATAAATTATTGTCAGATGAGCATGCTTTTATACCCTAGTTGTGACACTGGCAGGTCACGAATTGGGGTTGGGTCCAGGGGCGGAGCCGCCGGAAGTTCAGGGGTTTTGGGCAATAAATAACTGTCAGATGACCATGCTTTTATACCTTATTTTGTGACACTGGTAGGTCGCGAATTGGTGTGGGGTCCAAGGGGAAGAGCCCCCGGAAGTTCAGGGGTTTTGGGCGATAAATTATTGTCAGATGAGCATGCTTTTATGCCCTAGTTGTGACACTGGCAGGTCACGAATTGGGGTTGGGTCCAGGGGCGGAGCCCCCGGAAGTTCAAGGGTTTTGGGCAATAAATAACTGTCAGATGAGCAAGTTTTATTGTGACACTGGCAGGTCACGAATTGGCTTGGGGTCCAGGGGCGGAGCCCCCGGAAATTCAGGGGTTTTGGGAAATAAATTATTGTAAGATGAGCATGCTTTTTTGCCCTAGTTGTGACACTGGCAGGTCACAAAATGTCGTGGGGTCCAGGGGCGGAGCCCCCGGAATTTCAGGGGTTTCGGGCAATAAATAACTGTCAGATGAGCATGCTTTTATACCTTATTTGGTGACACTGGTAGGTCGCCAATTGGCGTGGGGTCCAGGGTGCGGAGCCCCAAGAAGCCCAGGGGTTTTGGGCAATAAATAACTGTCAGTTTAAAATGCTTTAACACCTTATTTGGTGACACTAGTAGGTCGCGAATCGGTGTGGGGTCCAGGGGGAAGAGCCCCGGAATTTCAGGGGTTTTGGGCAATAAATATCTGTCAGATGAGCATGCTTTTATACCTTATTAGGTGACACTGGTAGGTCGCGGATTGGTGTGGGGTCCAGGGGGAAGAGCCCAGGGAAGTTCAGGGGTTTTGGGCGATAAATTTTTGTCAGATGGGCATGCACTTATATCCTAGTTGTGACACTGGCAGGTAATGAATTGGCTTGGGGTCCAGGGGCGGAGCCCCCGGAAGTTCATGGGTTTTGGGCAATAAATAACTGTCAGATGAGCATGCTTTTATACCTTATTTGGTGACACTGGTAGGTCACGAATTGGCGTGGGGTCCAGGGGCGGAGCCCCCGGAAATTCAGGGGTTTTGGGCAATAAATTATTGTCAGATGAGCATGCTTTTTATACCTTATTTGGTGACAATGATAGGTCGCCAATTGGCGTGGGGTCCAGGGTGCGGAGCCCCAAGAAGCCCAGGGGTTTTGGGCAATAAATAACATTACTGTAAGATGAGCATGCTTTTATACCTTATTTGGTGACACTGGTAGGTCGCGAATCGGTGTGGGGTCCAGGGGGAAGAGCCCCCGGAAGTTCAGGGGTTTTGGGCGATAAATTATTGTAAGATGAGCATGCTCATTTGCCCTAGTTGTGACACTGGCAGGTTACGAATTGTCGTGGGGTCCAGGTGCGGAGCCCACGGAATTTCAGGGGTTTTGGGCAATAAATAACTGTCAGATGAGCATGCTTTTATACCTTATTTGGTGACACTGGTAGGTCGCCAATTGGCGTGGGGTCCAGGGTGCGGAGCCCCAAGAAGCCCAGGGGTTTTGGGCAATAAATAACTGTCAGTTGAAATACTTTTATACCTTATTTGGTGACACTAGTAGGTCGCGAATCGGTGTGGGGTCCAGGGGGAAGAGCCCCCGGAATTTCAGGGGTTTTGGGCAATAAATAACTGTCAGATGAGCATGCTTTTATACCTTATTTGGTGACACTGGTAGGTCGCGAATCGGTGTGGGGTCCAGAGGCAGAGCCCCCGGAAGTTCAGGGGTTTTGGGCAATAAATAACTGTCAGATGAGCATGCTTTTATACCTTATTTGGTGACACTGGTAGGTCGCGAATTGGTGTGGGGTCCAGGGGGAAGAGCCCCCGGAAGTTCAGGGGTTTTGGGCAATAAATAACTGTCAGATGAGCATGCTTTTATACCTTATTTGGTGACAATGATAGGTCGCCAATTGGCGTGGGGTCCAGGGTGCGGAGCCCCAAGAAGCCCAGGGGTTTTGGGCAATAAATAACATTACTGTAAGATGAGCATGCTTTTATACCTTATTTGGTGACACTGGTAGGTCGCGAATTGGTGTGGGGTCCAGGGGGAAGAGCCCCCGGAAGTTCAGGGGTTTTGGGCAATAAATAACTGTCAGTTTAAAATGCTTTAACACCTTATTTGGTGACACTAGTAGGTCGCGAATCGGTGTGGGGTCCAGGAGGAAGAGCCCCCGGAATTTCAGGTGTTTTGGGCAATAAATAACTGTCAGATGAGCATGCTTTTATACCTTATTAGGTGACACTGGTAGGTCGCGGATTGGTGTGGGGTCCAGGGGGAAGAGCCCCGGGAAGTTCAGGGGTTTTGGGCGATAAATTTTTGTCAGATGTGGATGCTCTTATACCCTAGTTGTGACACTGGCAGGTAATGAATTGGCTTGGGGTCCAGGGGCGGAGCCCCCGGAAGTTCATGGGTTTTGGGCAATAAATAACTGTCAGATGAGCATGCTTTTATACCTCATTTGGTGACACTGGTAGGTCACGAATTGGCGTGGGGTCCAGGGGCGGAGCCCCCGGAAATTCAGTGGTTTTGGGCAATAAATTATTGTCAGATGAGCATGCTTTTTATACCTTATTTGGTGACAATGATAGTTCGCCAATTGGCGTGGGGTCCAGGGTGCGGAGCCCCAAGAAGCCCAGGGGTTTTGGGCAATAAATAACATTACTGTAAGATGAGCATGCTTTTATACCTTATTTGGTGACACTGGTAGGTCGCGAATCGGTGTGGGGTCCAGGGGGAAGAGCCCCCGGAAGTTCAGGGGTTTTGGGCGATAAATTATTGTAAGATGAGCATGCTTTTTTGCCCTAGTTGTGACACTGGCAGGTCACGAATTGTCGTGGGGTCCAGGTGCGGAGCCCCCGGAATTTCATGGGTTTTGGGCAATAAATAACTGTCAGATGAGCATGCTTTTATACCTTATTTGGTGACACTGGTAGGTCGCCAATTGGCGTGGGGTCCAGGGTGCGGAGCCCCAAGAAGCCCAGGGGTTTTGGGCAATAAATAACTGTCAGTTGAAATACTTTTACACCTTATTTGGTGACACTAATAGGTCGCGAATCGGTGTGGGGTCCAGGGGGAAGAGCCCCCGGAATTTCAGGGGTTTTGGGCAATAAACAACTGTCAGATGAGCATGCTTTTATACCTTATTTGGTGACACTGGTAGGTCGCGAATTGGTGTGGGGTCCAGGGGGAAGAGCCCCCGGAAGTTCAGGGGTTTTGGGCGATAAATTTTTGTCAGATGTGCATGCTCTTATACCCTAGTTGTGACACTGGCAGGTAACGAATTGGCGTGGGGTCAAGGGGCGGAGCCCCCGGAAGTTCATGGGTTTTGGGCAATAAATAACTGTCAGATGAGCATGCTTTTATACCTTATTTGGTGACACTGGTAGGTCGCGAATCGGCGTGGGGTCCAGATGCAGAGCCCCCGGAAGTTCAGGGGTTTTGGGCAATAAATAACTGTCAGATGAGCATGCTTTTATACCTTATTTGGTGACACTGGTAGGTCGCCAATTGGCGTGGGGTCCAGGGTGCGGAGCCCCAAGAAGCCCAGGGGTTTTGGGCAATAAATAACTGTCAGTTGAAATACTTTTATACCTTATTTGGTGACACTAGTACGTCGCGAATCGGTGTGGGGTCCAGGGGGAAGAGCCCCCGGAATTTCAGGGGTTTTGGGCAATAAATAACTGTCAGATGAGCATGCTTTTATACCTTATTTGGTGACACTGGTAGGTCGCGAATTGGTGTGGGGTCCAGGGGGAAGAGCCCCCGGAAGTTCAGGGGTTTTGGGCGATAAATTTTTGTCAGATGTGCATGCTCTTATACCCTAGTTGTGACACTGGCAGGTAACGAATTGGCGTGGGGTCCAGGGGCGGAGCCCCCGGAAGTTCATGGGTTTTGGGCAATAAATAACTGTCAGATGAGCATGCTTTTATACCTTATTTGGTGACACTGGTAGGTCGCGAATCGGCGTGGGGTCCAGAGGCAGAGCCCCCGAAAGTTCAGGGGTTTTGGGCAATAAATAACTGTCAGATGAGCATGCTTTTATACCTTATTTGGTGACACTGGTAGGTCGCGAATTGGTGTGGGGTCCAGGGGGAAGAGCCCCCGGAATTTCAGGGGTTTTGGGCAATAAATAACTGTCAGATGAGCATGCTTTTATACCTTATTTGGTGACAATGATAGGTCGCCAATTGGCGTGGGGTCCAGGGTGCGGAGCCCCAAGAAGCCCAGGGGTTTTGGGCAATAAATAACATTACTGTAAGATGAGCATGCTTTTATACCTTATTTGGTGACACTGGTAGGTCGCGAATTGGTGTGGGGTCCAGGGGGAAGAGCCCCCGGAAGTTCAGGGGTTTTGGGCAATAAATAACTGTCAGTTTAAAATGCTTTAACACCTTATTTGGTGACACTAATAGGTCGCGAATCGGTGTGGGGTCCAGGGGGAAGAGCCCCCGGAATTTCAGGGGTTTTGGGCAATAAATAACTGTCAGATGAGCATGCTTTTATACCTTATTAGGTGACACTGGTAGGTCGCGGATTGGTGTGGGGTCCAGGGGGAAGAGCCCCGGGAAGTTCAGGGGTTTTGGGCGATAAATTTTTGTCAGATGTGGATGCTCTTATACCCTAGTTGTGACACTGGCAGGTAATGAATTGGCTTGGGGTCCAGGGGCGGAGCCCCCGGAAGTTCATGGGTTTTGGGCAATAAATAAATGTCAGATGAGCATGCTTTTATACCTTATTTGATGACACTGGTAGGTCACGAATTGGCGTGGGGTCCAGGGGCGGAGCCCCCGGAAATTCAGTGGTTTTGGGCAATAAATTATTGTCAGATGAGCATGCTTTTTATACCTTATTTGGTGACAATGATAGTTCGCCAATTGGCGTGGGGTCCAGGGTGCGGAGCCCCAAGAAGCCCAGGGGTTTTGGGCAATAAATAACATTACTGTAAGATGAGCATGCTTTTATACCTTATTTGGTGACACTGGTAGGTCGCGAATCGGTGTGGGGTCCAGGGGGAAGAGCCCCCGGAAGTTCAGGGGTTTTGGGCGATAAATTTTTGTCAGATGTGCATGCTCTTATACCCTAGTTGTGACACTGGCAGGTAACGAATTGGCGTGGGGTCCAGGGGCGAAGCCCCCGGAAGTTCATGGGTTTTGGGCAATAAATAACTGTCAGATGAGCATGCTTTTATACCTTATTTGGTGACACTGGTAGGTCGCGAATCGGCGTGGGGTCCAGAGGCAGAGCCCCCGGAAGTTCAGGGGTTTTGGGCAATAAATAACTGTCAGATGAGCATGCTTTTATACCTTATTTGGTGACACTTGTAGGTCGCGAATTGGTGTGGGGTCCAGAGGCAGAGCCCCCGGAAGTTCAGGGGTTTTGGGCAATAAATAACTGTCAGATGAGCATGCTTTTATACCTTATTTGGTGACACTTGTAGGTCGCGAATTGGTGTGGGGTCCAGGGGGAAGAGCCCTCGGAAGTTCAGGGGTTTTGGGCAATAAATAACTGTCAGATGAGCATGCTTTTATACCTTATTTGGTGACAATGATAGGTCGCCAATTGGCGTGGGGTCCAGGGTGCGGAGCCCCAAGAAGCCCAGGGGTTTTGGGCAATAAATAACATTACTGTAAGATGAGCATGCTTTTATACCTTATTTGGTGACACTGGTAGGTCGCGAATCGGTGTGGGGTCCAGGGGGAAGAGCCCCCGGAAGTTCAGGGGTTTTGGGCGATAAATTATTGTAAGATGAGCATGCTTTTTTGCCCTAGTTGTGACACTGGCAGGTCACGAATTGTCGTGGGGTCCAGGTGCGGAGCCCATGGAATTTCAGGGGTTTTGGGCAATAAATAACTGTCAGATGAGCATGCTTTTATACCTTATTTGGTGACACTGGTAGGTCGCCAATTGGCGTGGGGTCCAGGGTGCGGAGCCCCAAGAAGCCCAGGGGTTTTGGGCAATAAATAACTGTCAGTTGAAATACTTTTACACCTTATTTGGTGACACTAATAGGTCGCGAATCGGTGTGGGGTCCAGGGGGAAGAGCCATCAGAATTTCAGGGGTTTTGGGCAATAAACAACTGTCAGATGAGCATGCTTTTATACCTTATTTGGTGACACTGGTAGGTCGCGAATTGGTGTGGGGTCCAGGGGGAAGAGCCCCCGGAAGTTCAGGGGTTTTGGGCGATAAATTTTTGTCAGATGTGCATGCTCTTATACCCTAGTTGTGACACTGGCAGGTAACGAATTGGCGTGGGGTCCAGGGGCGGAGCCCCCGGAAGTTCATGGGTTTTGGGCAATAAATAACTGTCAGATGAGCATGCTTTTATACCTTATTTGGTGACACTGGTAGGTCGCGAATCGGCGTGGGGTCCAGAGGCAGAGCCCCCGGAAGTTAGGGGTTTTGGGCAATAAATAACTGTCAGATGAGCATGCTTTTATACCTTATTTGGTGACACTGGTAGGTCGCGAATTGGTGTGGGGTCCAGGGGGAAGAGCCCCCGGAAGTTCAGGGGATTGGGCAATAAATAACTGTCAGATGAGCATGCTTTTATACCTTATTTTGTGACACTGGTAGGTCGCGAATTGGCGTGGGGTCCGGGGGCGAAGCCCCCAGAAGCTCAGGGGTTTTATACGTTAAATTATCGTCAGATGAGCATATTTTATACCTTTTTTGTGACACTGGCAGGTTGCGAATAAGCTAGGGGTACAGGGGGAAGATCCCCCAGAAGCTCAGGGTTTTACTACATTCAATTATCGTCAGATGAGCATATTGTATACCTTATTTATGACACTGGGAGGTCGCGAATAAGCGTAGGGTCCAGGGGGAGGATCCCCCAGAAGCTCAGGGTTTTACTACATTAAAATATCTTCAGATGAGCATATTGTATACCTTATTTGTGACACTGGTAGGTCACGAATTGGCGTGGGGTCTAGGGGCGGAGCCCCCGGAAGCTCAGGGGTTTTGGGCGATAAATTATTGTCAGATGAGCATGCTTTTATACCCTAGTTTTGACACTGGCAGGTCACGAATTGGGGTTGGGTTTAGGGGCGGAGCCCCCGGAAGTTCAGGGGTTTTGGGCAATAAATAACTGTCAGATGAGCATGCTTTTATACCTTATTTTGTGACACTGGTAGGTCGCGAATTGGCGTGGGGTCCGGGGGCGAAGCCCCCAGAAGCTCAGGGGTTTTATACGTTAAATTATCGTCAGATGAGCATATTTTAAACCTTTTTTGTGACACTGGCAGGTCATGAATTGGCACGGGGTCCGGGGGCGAAGCTCCCAGAAGCTCAGGGGTTTTATACGTCAAATTATCGTCAGATGAGCATATTTTAAACCTTATTTGTGACACTGGGAGGTCGCGAATAAACGTGGGGTACAGGGGGAGGATCCCCCAGAAGCTCAGGGTTTTACTACATTAAATTATCGTCAGATGAGCATATTGTATACCTTATTTGTGACACTGGGAGGTCGCGAATAAGCATGGGGTCCAGGGGGAGGATCCCCAAGAAACTCAGGGTTTTACTACATTAAATATTTTCAGATGAGCATATTGTATACATTATTTGTGACACTGGTAGGTCACGAATTGGGGTGGGGTCCAGGGGCGGAGCCCCCGGAAGTTCATGGGTTTTGGGCAATAAATAACTGTCAGATGAGCATGCTTTTATACCTTATTTGGTGACACTGGTAGGTCGCGAATTGGTGTGGGGTCCAGGGGGTAGAGCCCCCGGAAGTTCAGGGGTTTAGGGCGATAAATTATTGTCAGATGAGCATGCTTTTATACCCTAGTTGTGACACTGGCAGGTCACGAATTGGGGTCGGGTCCAGGGGCGGAGCCCCCAGAAGTTCAGGGGTTTTGGGCAATAAATAAATGTCAGATGAGCATGCTTTTAAACCTTATTTTGTGACACTGGTAGGTCGCGAATTGGCGTGGGGTCCGGGGGCGAAGCCCCCAGAAGCTCAGGGGTTTTATACGTTAAATTATCGTCAGATGAGCATGATTTTATACCTTAATTGTGACACTGGCAGGTCACGAATTGGCGTGGGGTCCAGGGGCGGAGCCCCCGGAAATTCAGGGGTTTTGGGAAATAAATTATTGTAAGATGAGCATGCTTTTTTTCCCTAGTTGTGACACTGGCAGGTCACGAATTGTCGTGGGGTCCAGGGGCGGAGCCCCCGGAATTTCAGGGGTTTCGGGCAATAAATAACTGTCAGATGAGCATTATTTTATACCTTATTTGTGACACTGGTAGGTCGCAAATCGGTGTTGGGTCCAGGGGGAAGAGCCCCCGGAAGTTCAGGGGTTTTGGGCGATAAATTATTGTAAGATGAGCATGCTTTTTTGCCCTAGTTGTGACACCGGCAGGTCACGAAATGTCGTGGGGTCCAGGGGCGGAGCCCCCGGAATTTCAGGGGTTTCGGGCAATAAATAACTGTCAGATGAGCATGCTTTTATACCTTATTTGGTGACACTGGTAGGTCGCCAATTGGCGTGGGGTCCAGGGGGAAGAGCCCCCGGAAGTTCAGGGGTTTTGGGCAATAAATAAATGTCAGATGAGCATGCTTTTAAACCATATTTTGTGACACTGGTAGGTCGTGAATTGGCGTGGGGTCCGGGGGCGAAGCCCCCAGAAGCTCAGGGGTTTTATACGTTAAATTATCGTCAGATGAGCATGATTTTATACCTTAATTGTGACACTGGCAGGTCACGAATTGGCGTGGGGTCCAGGGGCGGAGCCCCCGGAAATTCAGGGGTTTTGGGAAAAAAATTATTGTAAGATGAGCATGCTTTTTTGCCCTAGTTGTGACACTGGCAGGTCACGAATTGTCGTGGGGTCCAGGGGCGGAGCCCCCGGAATTTCAGGGGTTTCGGGCAATAAATAACTGTCAGATGAGCATGATTTTATACCTTAATTGTGACACTGGTAGGTCGCGAATCGGTGTTGGGTCCAGGGGGAAGAGCCCCCGGAAGTTCAGGGGTTTTGGGCGATAAATTATTGTAAGATGAGCATGCTTTTTTGCCCTAGTTGTGACACCGGCAGGTCACGAAATGTCGTGGGGTCCAGGGGCGGAGCCCCCGGAATTTCAGGGGTTTCGGGCAATAAATAACTGTCAGATGAGCATGCTTTTATACCTTATTTGGTGACACTGGTAGGTCGCCAATTGGCGTGGGGTCCAGGGGGAAGAGCCCCCGGAAGTTCAGGGGTTTTGGGCAATAAATAAATGTCAGATGAGCATGCTTTTAAACCATATTTTGTGACACTGGTAGGTCGCGAATTGGCGTGGGGTCCGGGGGCGAAGCCCCCAGAAGCTCAGGGGTTTTATACGTTAAATTATCGTCAGATGAGCATGATTTTATACCTTAATTGTGACACTGGCAGGTCACGAATTGGCGTGGGGTCCAGGGGCGGAGCCCCCGGAAATTCAGGGGTTTTGGGAAAAAAATTATTGTAAGATGAGCATGCTTTTTTGCCCTAGTTGTGACACTGGCAGGTCACGAATTGTCGTGGGGTCCAGGGGCGGAGCCCCCGGAATTTCAGGGGTTTCGGGCAATAAATAACTGTCAGATGAGCATGATTTTATACCTTAATTGTGACACTGGTAGGTCGCGAATCGGTGTGGGGTCCAGGGGGAAGAGCCCCCGGAAGTTCAGGGGTTTTGGGCGATAAATTATTGTAAGATGAGCATGCTTTTTTGCCCTAGTTGTGACACTGGCAGGTCACGAATTGTCGTGGGGTCCAGGGGCGGATCCCCCGGAATTTCAGTGGTTTTGGGCAATAAACAACTGTCAGATGAGCATGCTTTTATACCTTATTTGGTGACACTGGTAGGTCGCGAATTGGTGTGGGGTCCAGGGGGAAGAGCCCCCGGAAGTTCAGGGGTTTTGGGCGATAAATTTTTGTCAGATGTGCATGCTCTTATACCCTAGTTGTGACACTGGCAGGTAACGAATTGGCGTGGGGTCCAGGGGCGGAGCCCCCGGAAGTTCATGGGTTTTGGGCAATAAATAACTGTCAGATGAGCATGCTTTTATACCTTATTTGGTGACACTGGTAGGTCGCGAATCGGCGTGGGGTCCAGAGGCAGAGCCCCCGGAAGTTAGGGGTTTTGGGCAATAAATAACTGTCAGATGAGCATGCTTTTATACCTTATTTGGTGACACTGGTAGGTCGCGAATTGGTGTGGGGTCCAGGGGGAAGAGCCCCCGGAAGTTCAGGGGATTGGGCAATAAATAACTGTCAGATGAGCATGCTTTTATACCTTATTTTGTGACACTGGTAGGTCGCGAATTGGCGTGAAGTCCGGGGGCGAAGCCCCCAGAAGCTCAGGGGTTTTATACGTTAAATTATCGTCAGATGAGCATATTTTATACCTTTTTTGTGACACTGGCAGGTTGCGAATAAGCTAGGGGTACAGGGGGAAGATCCCCCAGAAGCTCAGGGTTTTACTACATTCAATTATCGTCAGATGAGCATATTGTATACCTTATTTATGACACTGGGAGGTCGCGAATAAGCGTAGGGTCCAGGGGGAGGATCCCCCAGAAGCTCAGGGTTTTACTACATTAAAATATCTTCAGATGAGCATATTGTATACCTTATTTGTGACACTGGTAGGTCACGAATTGGCGTGGGGTCTAGGGGCGGAGCCCCCGGAAGCTCAGGGGTTTTGGGCGATAAATTATTGTCAGATGAGCATGCTTTTATACCCTAGTTTTGACACTGGCAGGTCACGAATTGGGGTTGGGTTTAGGGGCGGAGCCCCCGGAAGTTCAGGGGTTTTGGGCAATAAATAACTGTCAGATGAGCATGCTTTTATACCTTATTTTGTGACACTGGTAGGTCGCGAATTGGCGTGGGGTCCGGGGGCGAAGCCCCCAGAAGCTCAGGGGTTTTATACGTTAAATTATCGTCAGATGAGCATATTTTAAACCTTTTTTGTGACACTGGCAGGTCATGAATTGGCACGGGGTCCGGGGGCGAAGCTCCCAGAAGCTCAGGGGTTTTATACGTCAAATTATCGTCAGATGAGCATATTTTAAACCTTATTTGTGACACTGGGAGGTCGCGAATAAACGTGGGGTACAGGGGGAGGATCCCCCAGAAGCTCAGGGTTTTACTACATTAAATTATCGTCAGATGAGCATATTGTATACCTTATTTGTGACACTGGGAGGTCGCGAATAAGCATGGGGTCCAGGGGGAGGATCCCCAAGAAACTCAGGGTTTTACTACATTAAATATTTTCAGATGAGCATATTGTATACATTATTTGTGACACTGGTAGGTCACGAATTGGGGTGGGGTCCAGGGGCGGAGCCCCCGGAAGTTCATGGGTTTTGGGCAATAAATAACTGTCAGATGAGCATGCTTTTATACCTTATTTGGTGACACTGGTAGGTCGCGAATTGGTGTGGGGTCCAGGGGGTAGAGCCCCCGGAAGTTCAGGGGTTTAGGGCGATAAATTATTGTCAGATGAGCATGCTTTTATACCCTAGTTGTGACACTGGCAGGTCACGAATTGGGGTCGGGTCCAGGGGCGGAGCCCCCAGAAGTTCAGGGGTTTTGGGCAATAAATAAATGTCAGATGAGCATGCTTTTAAACCTTATTTTGTGACACTGGTAGGTCGCGAATTGGCGTGGGGTCCGGGGGCGAAGCCCCCAGAAGCTCAGGGGTTTTATACGTTAAATTATCGTCAGATGAGCATGATTTTATACCTTAATTGTGACACTGGCAGGTCACGAATTGGCGTGGGGTCCAGGGGCGGAGCCCCCGGAAATTCAGGGGTTTTGGGAAATAAATTATTGTAAGATGAGCATGCTTTTTTGCCCTAGTTGTGACACTGGCAGGTCACGAATTGTCGTGGGGTCCAGGGGCGGAGCCCCCGGAATTTCAGGGGTTTCGGGCAATAAATAACTGTCAGATGAGCATGATTTTATACCTTATTTGTGACACTGGTAGGTCGCAAATCGGTGTTGGGTCCAGGGGGAAGAGCCCCCAGAAGTTCAGGGGTTTTGGGCGATAAATTATTGTAAGATGAGCATGCTTTTTTGCCCTAGTTGTGACACCGGCAGGTCACGAAATGTCGTGGGGTCCAGGGGCGGAGCCCCCGGAATTTCAGGGGTTTCGGGCAATAAATAACTGTCAGATGAGCATGCTTTTATACCTTATTTGGTGACACTGGTAGGTCGCCAATTGGCGTGGGGTCCAGGGGGAAGAGCCCCCGGAAGTTCAGGGGTTTTGGGCAATAAATAAATGTCAGATGAGCATGCTTTTAAACCATATTTTGTGACACTGGTAGGTCGTGAATTGGCGTGGGGTCCGGGGGCGAAGCCCCCAGAAGCTCAGGGGTTTTATACGTAAAATTATCGTCAGATGAGCATGATTTTATACCTTAATTGTGACACTGGCAGGTCACGAATTGGCGTGGGGTCCAGGGGCGGAGCCCCCGGAAATTCAGGGGTTTTGGGAAAAAAATTATTGTAAGATGAGCATGCTTTTTTGCCCTAGTTGTGACACTGGCAGGTCACGAATTGTCGTGGGGTCCAGGGGCGGAGCCCCCGGAATTTCAGGGGTTTCGGGCAATAAATAACTGTCAGATGAGCATGATTTTATACCTTAATTGTGACACTGGTAGGTCGCGAATCGGTGTTGGGTCCAGGGGGAAGAGCCCCCGGAAGTTCAGGGGTTTTGGGCGATAAATTATTGTAAGATGAGCATGCTTTTTTGCCCTAGTTGTGACACCGGCAGGTCACGAAATGTCGTGGGGTCCAGGGGCGGAGCCCCCGGAATTTCAGGGGTTTCGGGCAATAAATAACTGTCAGATGAGCATGCTTTTATACCTTATTTGGTGACACTGGTAGGTCGCCAATTGGCGTGGGGTCCAGGGGGAAGAGCCCCCGGAAGTTCAGGGGTTTTGGGCAATAAATAAATGTCAGATGAGCATGCTTTTAAACCATATTTTGTGACACTGGTAGGTCGCGAATTGGCGTGGGGTCCGGGGGCGAAGCCCCCAGAAGCTCAGGGGTTTTATACGTTAAATTATCGTCAGATGAGCATGATTTCATACCTTAATTGTGACACTGGCAGGTCACGAATTGGCGTGGGGTCCAGGGGCGGAGCCCCCGGAAATTCAGGGGTTTTGGGAAAAAAATTATTGTAAGATGAGCATGCTTTTTTGCCCTAGTTGTGACACTGGCAGGTCACGAATTGTCGTGGGGTCCAGGGGCGGAGCCCCCGGAATTTCAGGGGTTTCGGGCAATAAATAACTGTCAGATGAGCATGATTTTATACCTTAATTGTGACACTGGTAGGTCGCGAATCGGTGTGGGGTCCAGGGGGAAGAGCCCCCGGAAGTTCAGGGGTTTTGGGCGATAAATTATTGTAAGATGAGCATGCTTTTTTGCCCTAGTTGTGACACTGGCAGGTCACGAATTGTCGTGGGGTCCAGGGGCGGAGCCCCCGGAATTTCAGTGGTTTCGGGCAATAAATAACTGTCAGATGAGCATGCTTTTATACCTTATTTGGTGACACTGGTAGGTCGCCAATTGGCGTGGGGTCCAGGGGCGGAGCCCCCGAAAATTCAGGGGTTTTGGGCAATAAATTATTGTCAGATGAGCATGCTTTTTATACCTTATTTGGTGACAATGATAGGTCGCCAATTGGCGTGGGGTTTCAGGGTGCGGAGCCCCAAGAAGCCCAGGGGTTTTGGGCAATAAATAACATTACTGTAAGATGAGCATGCTTTTATACCTTATTTGGTGACACTGGTAGGTCGCGAATCGGTGTGGGGTCCAGGGGGAAGAGCCCCCGGAAGTTCAGGGGTTTTGGGCGATAAATTATTGTAAGATGAGCATGCTTTTTTGCCCTAGTTGTGACACTGGCAGGTCACGAATTGGAGTTAGGTCCAGGTGCGGAGCCCCCGGAAGTTCAGGGGTTTTGGGCAATAAATAAATGTCAGATGAGCATGCTTTTAAACCTTATTTTGTGATACTGGTAGGTCGCGAATTGGCGTGGGGTCCGGGGGCGAAGCCCCAGAAGCTCAGGGGTTTTATACGTTAAATTATCGTCAGATGAGCATATTTTAAACCTTTTTTGTGACACTGGCAGGTCGCGAATAAGCTAGGGGTACAGGGGGGGATCCCCCAGAAGCTCAGGGTTTTACTACATTAAAATATTTTCAGATGAGCATATTGTATACATTATTTGTGACACTGGGAGGTCGCGAAAAAGCGTTGGGTCCAGGGGGAGGATCCCCCAGAAGCTCAGGGTTTTACTACATCAAAAATATCTTCAGTTGAGCATATTGTATACCTTATTTGTGACACTGGTAGGTCGCGAATTGGCGTGGGGTCCAGGGGCGGAGCCCCTGGAAGCTCAGGGGTTTTGGGCGATAAATTATTGTCAGATGAGCATGCTTTCATACCCTAGTTGTGACACTGGCAGGTCACGAATTGGGGTTGGGTTTAGGGGCGGAGCCCCAGAAAGTTCAGGGATTTTGGGCAATAAATAACTGTCAGATGAGCATGCTTTTATACCTTATTTTGTGACACTGGTAGGTCGCGAATTGGCGTGGGGTCCGGGGGCGAAGCCCCCAAAAACTCAGGGGTTTTATACGTCAAATTATCGTCAGATGAGCATATTGTATACCTTATTTGTGACACTGTGAGGTAGCGAATAAGCGTGGGGTCCAGGGGGAGGATCCCCAAGAAGCTCAGGGTTTTACTACATTAAAATATTTTCAGATGAGCATATTGTATACATTATTTGTGACACTGGGAGGTCGCGAATAAGCGTTGGGTCCAGGGGGAGGATCCCCCAGAAGCTCAGGGTTTTACTACATCAAAAATATCTTCAGATGAGCATATTGTATACCTTATTTGTGACACTGGTAGGTCAAGAATTGGCGTGGGGTCCAGGGGCGGAGCCCCCGGAAGCTCAGGGGTTTTGGGCGATAAATTATTGTCAGATGAGCATGCTTTTATACCCTAGTTGTGACACTGCCAGGTCACGAATTGGGGTTGGGTTTAGGGGCGGAGCCCCAGAAAGTTCAGGGATTTTGGGCAATAAATAACTGTCAGATGAGCATGCTTTTATACCTTATTTTGTGACACTGGTAGGTCGCGAATTGGCGTGGGGTCCGGGGGCGAAGCCCCCAGAAGCTCAGGGGTTTTATACGTCGAATTATCGTCAGATGAGCATATTTTAAAACTTATTTGTGACACTGGGAGGTCGCGAATAAGCGTGGGGTCCACGGGGAGGATCCCCCAGAAGCTCAGGGTTTTACTACATTAAAATATCTTCAGATGAGCATATTGTATACCTTATTTGGTGACACTGGTAGGTCGCGAATTGGTGTGGGGTCCAGGGGAAAGAGCCCCCGGAAGTTCAGGAGTTTTGGGCGATAAATTATTGTCAGATGAGCATGCTTTTATACCCTAGTTGTGACACTGGCAGGTCACGAATTCGGGTTGGGTCCAGGGGCGGAGCCCCCGGAAGTTCAGGGGTTTTGGGCAATAAATAACTGTCAGATGACCATGCTTTTATACCTTATTTTGTGACACTGGTAGGTCGCGAATTGGTGTGGGGTCCAAGGGGAAGAGCCCCCGGAAGTTCAGGGGTTTTGGGCGATAAATTATTGTCAGATGAGCATGCTTTTATACCCTAGTTGTGACACTGGCAGGTCACGAATTGGGTTTTATACGTCCAGGGGCGGAGCCCCCGGAAGTTCAGGGGTTTTGGGCAATAAATAACTGTCAGATGACCATGCTTTTATACCTTATTTTGTGACACTAGTAGGTCGCAAATTGGCGTGGGGTCCGGGGGCGAAGCCCCCAGAAGCTCAGGGGTTTTATACGTTAAATTATCGTCAGATGAGCATATTTTAAACCTTTTTGTGACACTAGCAGGTCATGAATTTGCATGGGGTCCGGGGGCGAAGCTCCCAGAAGCTCAGGGGTTTTATACGTCAAATTATCGTCAGATGAGCATATTTTAAACCTTATTTGTGACACTGGGAGGTCGCGAATAGGCGTGGGGTACAGGGGGAGGATCCTCCAGAAGCTCAGGGTTTTACTACATTAAATTATCGTCAGATGAGCATATTGTATACCTTATTTGTGACACTGGGAGGTCGCGAATAAGCGTGGGGTCCAGGGGGAGGATCCCCCAGAAGCTCAGGGTTTTACTACATTAAAATATCTTCAGATGAGCATGTTGTATACCTTATTTGGTGACACTGGTAGGTCGCGAATTGGCGTGGGTTCCAAGAAGGAGCCCCCGGAAGTTCAGGGGTTTTGGGGAATAAATAACTGTCAGATGAGCATGATTTTATACCTTATTTGGTGACACTGGTAGGTCGCAAATCGGTGTGGGGTACAGGGGGAAGATCCCCCAGAAGCTCAGGGTTTTACTACATTAAATTATCGTCAGATGAGCATATTGTATACCTTATTTGTAACACTGGGAGGTCGCAAATAAGCGTGGGGTCCAGGGGGAGGATCCCCCAGAAGCTCAGGGTTTTAGTACATTAAAATATCTTCAGATGAGCATATTGTATACCTTATTTGGTGACACTGGTAGGTTGCGAATTGGCGTGGGGTCCAAGGAGGAGCCCCCGGAAGTTCAGGGGTTTTGGGCAATAAATAACTGTCAGATGAGCATGATTTTATACCTTAATTGTGACACTGGCAGGTCACGAATTGGTGTGGGGTCCAGGGGCGGAGCCCCCGGAAATTCAGGGGTTTTGGGAAATAAATTATTGTAAGATGAGCATGCTTTTTTGCCCTAGCTGTGACACTGGCAGGTCACGAATTTTCGTGGGGTCCAGGGGCGGAGCCCCCGGAATTTCAGGGGTTTCGGGCAATAAATAACTGTCAGATGAGCATGATTTTATACCTTAATTGTGACACTGGTAGGTCGCGAATCGGTGTGGGGTCCAGGGGGAAGAGCCCCCGGAAGTTCAGGGGTTTTGGGCGATAAATTATTGTAAGATGAGCATGCTTTTTTGCCCTAGTTGTGACACTGGCAGGTCACGAAATGTCGTGGGGTCCAGGGGCGGAGCCCCCGGAATTTCAGGGGTTTCGGGCAATAAATAACTGTCAGATGAGCATGCTTTTATACCTTATTTGGTGACACTGGTAGGTCGCCAATTGGCGTAGGGTCCAGGGTGCGGAGCCCCAAGAAGCCCAGGGGTTTTGGGCAATAAATAACTGTCAGTTTAAAATGCTTTAATACCTTATTTGGTGACACTAGTAGGTCGCGAATCGGTGTGGGGTCCAGGGGAAGAGCCCCCGGAATTTCAGGAGTTTTGGGCAATAAATAACTGTCAGATGAGCATGCTTTTATACCTTATTAGGTGACACTGGTAGGTCACGAATTGGTGTGGGGTCCAGGGGCAAGAGCCCCGGGAAGTTCAGGGGTTTTGGGCGATAAATTACTGTCAGATGAGCATGCTTTTATACCTTATTTGGTGACACTGGTAGGTCACGAATTGGCGTGGGGTCCAGGGGTTTTGGGCAATAAATTATTGTCAGATGAGCATGCTTTTTATACCTTATTTGGTGACAATGATAGGTCGCCATTTGGCGTGGGGTCCAGGGTGCGGAGCCCCAAGAAGCCCAGGGGTTTTGGGCAATACATAACATTACTGTAAGATGAGCATGCTTTTATACCTTATTTGGTGACACTGGTAGGTCGCGAATCGGTGTGGGGTCCAGGGGGAAGAGCCCCCGGAAGTTCAGGGGTTTTGGGCGATAAATTATTGTAAGATGAGCATGCTTTTTTGCCCTAGTTGTGACACTGGCAGGTCACGAATTGTCGTGGGGTCCAGGTACGGAGCCCCCGGAATTTCAGGGGTTTTGGGCAATAAATAACTGTCAGATGAGCATGCTTTTATACCTTATTTGGTGACACTGGTAGGTCGCCAATTGGCGTGGGGTCCAGGGTGCGGAGCCCCAAGAAGCCCAGGGGTTTTGGGCAATAAATAACTGTCAGTTGAAATACTTTTATACCTTATTTGGTGACACTAGTAGGTCGCGAATCGGTGTGGGGTCCAGGGGGAAGAGCCCCCGGAAGTTCAGGGGTTTTGGGCAATAAATAACTGTCAGATGAGCATGCTTTTATACCTTATTTGATGACACTGGTAGGTCGCGAATTGGTGTGGGGTCCAGGGGGAAGAGCCCCCAGAAGCTCAGGGGATTTATACGATAAATTATCGTCAGATGAGCATATTTTATACCTTTTTTTGTGACACTGGCAGGTTGCGAATAAGCTAGGGGTACAGGGGGAAGATCCCCCAGAAGCTCAGGGTTTTACTACATTCAATTATCGTTAGATGAGCATATTGTATACCTTATTTGTGACACTGGGAGGTCGCGAATAAGCGTAGGGTCCAGGGGGAGGATCCCCCAGAAGCTCAGGGTTTTACTACATTAAAATATCTTCAGATGAGCATATTGTATACCTTATTTGTGACACTGGTAGGTCACGAATTGGCGTGAGGTCTAGGGGCGGAGCCCCCGGAAGTTCAGGGGTTTTGGGCGATACATTTTTGTCAGATGTGCATGCTCTTATACCCTAGTTGTGACACTGGCAGGTAACGAATTGGCGTGGGGTCCAGGGGCGGAGCCCCCGGAAGTTCATGGGTTTTGGGCAATAAATAACTGTCAGATGAGCATGCTTTTATACCTATTTGGTGACACTGGTAGGTCGCGAATCGGCGTGGGGTCCAGAGGCAGAGCCCCCGGAAGTTCAGGGGTTTTGGGCAATAAATAACTGTCAGATGAGCATGCTTTTATACCTTATTTGGTGACACTGGTAGGTCGCGAATTGGTGTGGGGTCCAGGGGGAAGAGCCCCGGAAGTTCAGGGGTTTTGGGCAATCAATAACTGTCAGATGAGCATGCTTTTATACCTTATTTTGTGACACTGGTAGGTCGCGAATTGGCGTGGGGTCCGGGGGCGAAGCCCCCAGAAGCTCAGGGGTTTTATACGTTAAATTATCGTCAGATGAGCATATTTTATACCTTTTTTGTGACACTGGCAGGTTGCGAATAAGCTAGGGGTACAGGGGGAAGATCCCCCAGAAGCTCAGGGTTTTACTACATTCAATTATCGTCAAATGAGCATATTGTATACCTTATTTGTGACACTGGGAGGTCGCGAATAAGCGTAGGGTCCAGGGGGAGGATCCCCCAGAAGCTCAGGGTTTTACTACATTAAAATATCTTCAGATGAGCATATTGTATACCTTATTTGTGACACTGGTAGGTCACGAATTGGCGTGGGGTCTAGGGGCGGAGCCCCCGGAAGCTCAGGGGTTTTGGGCGATAAATTATTGTCAGATGAGCATGCTTTTATACCCTAGTTGTGACACTGGCAGGTCACGAATTGGGGTTGGGTTTAGGGGCGGAGCCCCCGGAAGTTCAGGGGTTTTGGGCAATAAATAACTGTCAGATGAGCATGCTTTTATACCTTATTTTGTGACACTGGCAGGTCATGAATTGGCATGGGGTCCGGGGGCGAAGCTCCCAGAAGCTCAGGGGTTTTATACGTCAAATTATCGTCAGATGAGCATATTTTAAACCTTATTTGTGACACTGGGAGGTCGCGAATAAGCGTGGGGTACAGGGGGAGGATCCCCCAGAAGCTCAGGGGTTTTATACGTCAAATTATCGTCAGATGAGCATATTTTTGGGCAATAAATAACTGTCAGATGAGCATGCTTTTATACCTTATTTTGTGACACTGGTAGGTCGCGAATTGGCGTGGGGTCCGGGGGCGAAGCCCCCAGAAGCTCAGGGGTTTTATACGTCAAATTATCGTCAGATGAGCATATTTTAAACCTTATTTGTGACACTGGGAGGTCGCGAATAAGCGTGGGGTCCACGGGGAGGATCCCCCAGAAGCTCAGGGTTTTACTACATTAAAATATCTTCAGATGAGCATATTGTATACCTTATTTGGTGACACTGGTAGGTCGCGAATTGGTGTGGGGTCCAGGGGGAAGAGCCCCCGGAAGTTCAGGGGTTTTGGGCGATAAATTATTTTCAGATGAGCATGCTTTTATACCCTAGTTGTGACACTGGCAGGTCACGAATTGGGGTTGGGTCCAGGGGCGGAGCTGCCGGAAGTTCAGGGGTTTTGGGCAATAAATAACTGTCAGATGACCATGCTTTTATACCTTATTTTGTGACACTGGTAGGTCGCGAATTGGTGTGGGGTCCAAGGGGAAGAGCCCCCGGAAGTTCAGGGGTTTTGGGTGATAAATTATTGTCAGATGAGCATGCTTTTATGCCCTAGTTGTGACACTGGCAGGTCACGAATTGGGGTTGGGTCGAGGGGCGGAGCCCCCGGAAGTTCAGGGGTTTTGGGCAATAAATAACTGTCAGATGAGCATGCTTTTATACCTATTTGGTGACACTGGTAGGTCGCGAATCGGCGTGGCGTCCAGAGGCAGAGCCCCCGGAAGTTCAGGGGTTTTGGGCAATAAATAACTGTCAGATGAGCATGCTTTTATACCTTATTTGGTGACACTGGTAGGTCGCGAATTGGTGTGGGGTCCAGGGGGAAGAGCCCCCGGAAGTTCAGGGGTTTTGGGCAATAAATAACTGTCAGATGAGCATGCTTTTATACCTTATTTTGTGACACTGGTAGGTCGCGAATTGGCGTGGGGTCCGGGGGCGAAGCCCCCAGAAGCTCAGGGGTTTTATACGTTAAATTATCGTCAGATGAGCATATTTTATACCTTTTTTGTGACACTGGCAGGTTGCGAATAAGCTAGGGGTACAGGGAGAAGATCCCCCAGAAGCTCAGGGTCTTACTACATTCAATTATCGTCAAATGAGCATATTTTATACCTTATTTGTGACACTGGGAGGTCGCGAATAAGCGTAGGGTCCAGGGGGAGGATCCCCAGAAGCTCAGGGTTTTACTACACTAAAATATCTTCAGATGAGCATATTGTATACCTTATTTGCGACACTGGTAGGTCACGAATTGGCGTGGGGTCTAGGGGCGGAGCCCCCGGAAGCTCAGGGGTTTTGGGCGATAAATTATTGTCAGATGAGCATGCTTTTATACCCTAGTTGTGACACTGGCAGGTCACGAATTGGGGTTGGGTTTAGGGGCGGAGCCCCCGGAAGTTCAGGGGTTTTGGGCAATAATTAACTGTCAGATGAGCATGCTTTTATACCTTATTTTGTGACACTGGTAGGTCGCGAATTGGCGTGGGGTCCGGGGGCGAAGCCCCCAGAAGCTCAGGGGTTTTATACGTTAAATTATCGTCAGTTGAGCATATTTTAAACCTTTTTTGTGACACTGGCAGGTCATGAATTGGCATGGGGTCCGGGGGCGAAGCTCCCAGAAGCTCAGGGGTTTTATACGTCAAATTATCGTCAGATGAGCATATTTTAAACCTTATTTGTGACACTGGGAGGTCGCGAATAAGCGTGGGGTACAGGGGGAGGATCCCCCAGAAGCTCAGGGGTTTTATGCGTCAAATTATCGTCAGATGAGCATATTTTTGGGCAATAAATAACTGTCAGATGAGCATGCTTTTGTACCTTATTTTGTGACACTGGTAGGTCGCGAATTGGCGTGGGGTCCGGGGGCGAAGCCCCCAGAAGCTCAGGGGTTTTATACGTCAAATTATCGTCAGATGAGCATATTTTAAACCTTATTTGTGACACTGGGAGGTCGCGAATAAGCGTGGGGTCCACGGGGAGGATCCCCCAGAAGCTCAGGGTTTTACTACATTAAAATATCTTTAGATGAGCATATTGTATACCTTATTTGGTGACACTGGTAGGTCGCGAATTGGTGTGGGGTCCAGGGGGAAGAGCCCCCGGAAGTTCAGGGGTTTTGGGCGATAAATTATTTTCAGATGAGCATGCTTTTATACCCTAGTTGTGACACTGGCAGGTCACGAATTGGGGTTGGGTCCAGGGGCGGAGCCGCCGGAAGTTCAGGGGTTTTGGGCAATAAATAACTGTCAGATGACCATGCTTTCATACCTTATTTTGTGACACTGGTAGGTCGCGAATTGGTGTGGGGTCCAAGGGGAAGAGCCCCCGGAAGTTCAGGGGTTTTGGGCGATAAATTATTGTCAGATGAGCATGCTTTTATGCCCTAGTTGTGACACTGGCAGGTCACGAATTGGGGTTGGGTCCAGGGGCGGAGCCCCCGGAAGTTCAGGGGTTTTGGGCAATAAATAACTGTCAGATGAGCATGCTTTATTGTGACACTGGCAGGTCACGAATTGGCGTGGGGTCCAGGGGCGGAGCCCCCGGAAATTCAGGGGTTTTGGGAAATAAATTATTGTCAGATGAGCATGCTTTTTTGCCCTAGTTGTGACACTGGCAGGTCACGAATTGTCGTGGGGTCCAGGGGCGGAGCCCCCGGAATTTCAGGGGTTTCGGGCAATAAATAACTGTCAGATGAGCATGATTTTATACCTTAATTGTGACACTGGTAGGTCGCGAATCGGTGTGGGGTCCAGGGGGAAGAGCCCCCGGAATTTCAGGGGTTTTGGGCAATAAATAACTGTCAGATGAGCATGCTTTTATACCTTATTAGGTGACACTGGTAGGTCGCGGATTGGTGTGGGATCCAGGGGGAAGAGCCCCGGGAAGTTCAGGGGTTTTGGGCGATAATTTTTTGTCAGATGTGCATGCTCTTATACCCTAGTTGTGACACTGGCAGGTAATGAATTGGCTTGGGGTCCAGGGGCGGAGCCCCCGGAAGTTCATGGGTTTTGGGCAATAAATAACTGTCAGATGAGCATGCTTTTATACCTTATTTGGTGACACTGGTAGGTCACGAATTGGCGTGGGGTCCAGGGGCGGAGCCCCCGGAAATTCAAGGGTTTTGGGCAATAAAATATTGTCAGATGAGCATGCTTTTTATACCTTATTTGGTGACAATGATAGGTCGCCAATTGGCGTGGGGTCCAGGGTGCGGAGCCCCAAGAAGCCCAGGGGTTTTGGGCAATAAATAACATTACTGTAAGATGAGCATGCTTTTATACCTTATTTGGTGACACTGGTAGGTCGCGAATCGGTGTGGGGTCCAGGGGGAAGAGCCCCCGGAAGTTCAGGGGTTTTGGGCGATAAATTATTGTAAGATGAGCATGCTTTGTTGCCCTAGTTGTGACACTGGCAGGTCACGAATTGTCTTGGGGTCCAGGTGCGGAGCCCCCGGAATTTCAGGGGTTTCGGGCAATAAATAACTGCTTTATTGTGACACTGGCAGGTCACGAATTGGCGTGGGGTCCAGGGGCGGAGCCCCCGGAAATTCAGGGGTTTTGGGAAATAAATTATTGTCAGATGAGCATGCTTTTTTGCCCTAGTTGTGACACTGGCAGGTCACGAATTGTCTTGGGGTCCAGGTGCGGAGCCCCCGGAATTTCAGGGGTTTTGGGCAATAAATAACTGTCAGATGAGCATGCTTTTTTACCTTATTTGGTGACACTGGTAGGTCGCCAATTGGCGTGGGGTCCAGGGTGCGGAGCCCCAAGAAGCCCAGGGGTTTTGGGCAATAAATAACTGTCAGTTGAAATACTTTTGTACCTTATTTGGTGACACTAGTAGGTCGCGAATCGGTGTGGGGTCCAGGGGGAAGAGCCCCCGGAATTTCAGGGGTTTTGGGCAATAAATAACTGTCAGATGAGCATGCTTTTATACCTTATTTGGTGACACTGGTAGGTCGCGAATTGGTGTGGGGTCCAGGGGGAAGAGCCCCCGGAAGTTCAGGGGTTTTGGGCGATAAATTTTTGTCAGATGTGCATGCTCTTATACCCTAGTTGTGACACTGGCAGGTAACGAATTGGCGTGGGGTCCAGGGGCGGAGCCCCCGGAAGTTCATGGGTTTTGGGCAATAAATAACTGTCAGATGAGCATGCTTTTATACCTTATTTGGTGACACTGGTAGGTGAGCATGCTTTTATACCCTAGTTGTGACACTGGCAGGTCACGAATTGGGGTTGGGTCCAGGGGCGTAGCCGCCGGAAGTTCAGGGGTTTTGGGCAATAAATAACTGTCAGATGACCATGCTTTCATACCTTATTTTGTGACACTGGTAGGTCGCGAATTGGTGTGGGGTCCAAGGGGAAGAGCCCCCGGAAGTTCAGGGGTTTTGGGCGATAAATTATTGTCAGATGAGCATGCTTTTATGCCCTAGTTGTGACACTGGCAGGTCACGAATTGGGGTTGGGTCCAGGGGCGGAGCCCCCGGAAGTTCAGGGGTTTTGGGCAATAAATAACTGTCAGATGAGCATGCTTTATTGTGACACTGGCAGGTCACGAATTGGCGTGGGGTCCAGGGGCGGAGCCCCCGGAAATTCAGGGGTTTTGGGAAATAAATTATTGTCAGATGAGCATGCTTTGTTGCCCTAGTTGTGACACTGGCAGGTCACGAATTGTCGTGGGGTCCAGGGGCGGAGCCCCCGGAATTTCAGGGGTTTCGGGCAATAAATAACTGTCAGATGAGCATGATTTTATACCTTAATTGTGACACTGGTAGGTCGCGAATCGGTGTGGGGTCCAGGGGGAAGAGCCCCCGGAAGTTCAGGGGTTTTGGGCGATAAATTATTGTAAGATGAGCATGCTTTTTTGCCCTAGTTGTGACACTGGCAGGTTACGAAATGTCGTGGGGTCCAGGGGCGGAGCCCCCGGAATTTCAGGGGTTTCGGGCAATAAATAACTGTCAGATGAGCATGCTTTTATACCTTATTTGGTGACACTGGTAGGTCGCCAATTGGCGTGGGGTCCAGGGTGCGGAGCCCCAAGAAGCCCAGGGGTTTTTGGGAATAAATAACTGTCAGTTTAAAATGCTTTAACAGCTTATTTGGTGACACTAGTAGGTCGCGAATCGGTGTGGGGTCCAGGGGGAAGAGCCCCCGGAATTTCAGGGGTTTTGGGCAATAAATAACTGTCAGATGAGCATGCTTTTATACCTTATTAGGTGACACTGGTAGGTCGCGGATTGGTGTGGGATCCAGGGGGAAGAGCCCCGGGAAGTTCAGGGGTTTTGGGCGATAATTTTTTGTCAGATGTGCATGCTCTTATACCCTAGTTGTGACACTGGCAGGTAATGAATTGGCTTGGGGTCCAGGGGCGGAGCCCCCGGAAGTTCATGGGTTTTGGGCAATAAATAACTGTCAGATGAGCATGCTTTTATACCTTATTTGGTGACACTGGTAGGTCACGAATTGGCGTGGGGTCCAGGGGCGAAGCCCCCGGAAATTCAAGGGTTTTGGGCAATAAAATATTGTCAGATGAGCATGCTTTTTATACCTTATTTGGTGACAATGATAGGTCGCCAATTGGCGTGGGGTCCAGGGTGCGGAGCCCCAAGAAGCCCAGGGGTTTTGGGCAATAAATAACATTACTGTAAGATGAGCATGCTTTTATACCTTATTTGGTGACACTGGTAGGTCGCGAATCGGTGTGGGGTCCAGGGGGAAGAGGCCCCGGAAGTTCAGGGGTTTTGGGCGATAAATTATTGTAAGATGAGCATGCTTTGTTGCCCTAGTTGTGACACTGGCAGGTCACGAATTGTCTTGGGGTCCAGGTGCGGAGCCCCCGGAATTTCAGGGGTTTTGGGCAATAAATAACTGTCAGATGAGCATGCTTTTTTACCTTATTTGGTGACACTGGTAAGTCGCCAATTGGCGTGGGGTCCAGGGTGCGGAGCCCCAAGAAGCCCAGGGGTTTTGGGCAATAAATAACTGTCAGTTGAAATACTTTTGTACCTTATTTGGTGACACTAGTAGGTCGCGAATCGGTGTGGGGTCCAGTGGGAAGAGCCCCCGGAATTTCAGGGGTTTTGGGCAATAAATAACTGTCAGATGAGCATGCTTTTATACCTTATTTGGTGACACTGGTAGGTCGCGAATTGGTGTGGGGTCCAGGGGGAAGAGCCCCCGGAAGTTCAGGGGTTTTGGGCGATAAATTTTTGTCAGATGTGCATGCTCTTATACCCTAGTTGTGACACTGGCAGGTAACGAATTGGCGTGGGGTCCAGGGGCGGAGCCCCCGGAAGTTCATGGGTTTTGGGCAATAAATAAATGTCAGATGAGCATGCTTTTATACCTTATTTGGTGACACTGGTAGGTCGCGAATCGGCGTGGGGTCCAGAGGCAGAGCCCCCGGAAGTTCAGGGGTTTTGGGCAATAAATAACTGTCAGATGAGCATGCTTTTATACCTTATTTGGTGACAATGATAGGTCGCCAATTGGCGTGGGGTCCAGGGTGCGGAGCCCCAAGAAGCCCAGGGGTTTTGGGCAATAAATAACATTACTGTAAGATGAGCATGCTTTTATACCTTATTTGGTGACACTGGTAGGTCGCGAATCGGTGTGGGGTCCAGGGGGAAGAGCCCCCGGAAGTTCAGGGGTTTTGGGCGATAAATTATTGTAAGATGAGCATGCTTTTTTGCCCTAGTTGTGACACTGGCAATAAATAACTGTCAGATGAGCATGCTTTTATACCTTATTTGGTGACACTTGTAGGTCGCGAATTGGTGTGGGGTCCAGGGGGTAGAGCCCCCAGAAGTTCAGGGGTTTTGGGGGATAAATTTTTGTCAGATGTGCATGCTCTTATACCCTAGTTGTGACACTGGCAGGTAACGAATTGGCGTGGGGTCCAGGGGCGGAGCCCCCGGAAGTTCATGGGTTTTTGGCAATAAATAACTGTCAGATGAGCATGCTTTTATACCTTATTTGGTGACACTGGTAGGTCGCGAATTGGTGTGGGGTCCAGGGGGAAGAGCCCCCAGAAGTTCAGGGGTTTTGGGGGATAAATTTTTGTCAGATGTGCATGCTCTTATACCCTAGTTGTGACACTGGCAGGTAACGAATTGGCGTGGGGTCCAGGGGCGGAGCCCCCGGAAGTTCATGGGTTTTGGGCAATAAATAACTGTCAGATGAGCATGCTTTTATACCTTATTTGGTGACACTGGTAGGTCGCGAATTGGTGTGGGGTCCAGGGGGAAGAGCCCCCGGAAGTTCAGGGGTTTTGGGCGATAAATTTTTGTCAGATGTGCATGCTCTTATACCCTAGTTGTGACACTGGCAGGTAACGAATTGGCGTGGGGTCCAGGGGCGGAGCCCCCGGAAGTTCATGGGTTTTGGGCAATAAATAACTGTCAGATGAGCATGCTTTTATACCTTATTTGGTGACACTGGTAGGTCGCGAATCGGCGTGGGGTCCAGAGGCAGAGCCCCCGGAAGTTCAGGGGTTTTGGGCAATAAATAACTGTCAGATGAGCATGCTTTTATACCTTATTTGGTGACAATGATGGGTCGCCAATTGGCGTGGGGTCCAGGGTGCGGAGCCCCAAGAAGCCCAGGGGTTTTGGGCAATAAATAACATTACTGTAAGATGAGCATGCTTTTATACCTTATTTGGTGACACTGGTAGGTCGCGAATCGGTGTGGGGTCCAGGGGGAAGAGCCCCCGGAAAGTCAGGGGTTTTGGGCGATAAATTATTGTAAGATGAGCATGCTTTTTTGCCCTAGTTGTGACACTGGCAGGTCACGAATTGTCGTGGTGTCCAGGTGCGGAGCCCCCGGAATTTCAGGGGTTTTGGGCAATAAATAACTGTCAGATGAGCATGCTTTTATACCTTATTTGGTGACACTGGTAGGTCGACAATTGGCGTGGGGTCCAGGGTGCGGAGCCCCAAGAAGCCCAGGGGTTTTTGGCAATAAATAACTGTCAAATGAGCATGCTTTTATACCTTATTTGGTGACACTGGTAGGTCGCGAATTGGTGTGGGGTCCAGGGGGAAGAGCCCCCAGAAGTTCAGGGGTTTTGGGGGATAAATTTTTGTCAGATGTGCATGCTCTTATACCCTAGTTGTGACACTGGCAGGTAACGAATTGGCGTGGGGTCCAGGGGCGGAGCCCCCGGAAGTTCATGGGTTTTGGGCAATAAATAACTGTCAGATGAGCATGCTTTTATACCTTATTTGGTGACACTGGTAGGTCGCGAATCGGCGTGGGGTCCAGAGGCAGAGCCCCCGGAAGTTCAGGGGTTTTGGGCAATAAATAACTGTCAGATGAGCATGCTTTTATACCTTATTTGGTGACACTGGTAGGTCGCGAATTGGTGTGGGGTCCAGGGGGAAGAGCCCCCGGAAGTTCAGGGGTTTTGGGCAATAAATAACTGTCAGATGAGCATGCTTTTATACCTTATTTGGTGACACTGGTAGGTCGCGAATTGGTGTGGGGTCCAGGGGGAAGAGCCCCCGGAAGTTCAGGGGTTTTGGGCGATAAATTTTTGTCAGATGTGCATGCTCTTATACCCTAGTTGTGACACTGGCAGGTAACGAATTGGCGTGGGGTCCAGGGGCGGAGCCCCCGGAAGTTCATGGGTTTTGGGCAATAAATAACTGTCAGATGAGCATGCTTTTATACCTTATTTGGTGACACTGGTAGGTCGCGAATCGGCGTGGGGTCCAGAGGCAGAGCCCCCGGAAGTTCAGGGGTTTTGGGCAATAAATAACTGTCAGATGAGCATGCTTTTATACCTTATTTGGTGACAATGATAGGTCGCCAATTGGCGTGGGGTCCAGGGTGCGGAGCCCCAAGAAGCCCAGGGGTTTTGGGCAATAAATAACATTACTGTAAGATGAGCATGCTTTTATACCTTATTTGGTGACACTGGTAGGTCGCGAATCGGTGTGGGGTCCAGGGGGAAGAGCCCCCGGAAGTTCAGGGGTTTTGGGCGATAAATTATTGTAAGATGAGCATGCTTTTTTGCCCTAGTTGTGACACTGGCAATAAATAACTGTCAGATGAGCATGCTTTTATACCTTATTTGGTGACACTGGTAGGTCGCGAATTGGTGTGGGGTCCAGGGGGAAGAGCCCCCAGAAGTTCAGGGGTTTTGGGGGATAAATTTTTGTCAGATGTGCATGCTCTTATACCCTAGTTGTGACACTGGCAGGTAACGAATTGGCGTGGGGTCCAGGGGCGGAGCCCCCGGAAGTTCATGGGTTTTTGGCAATAAATAACTGTCAGATGAGCATGCTTTTATACCTTATTTGGTGACACTGGTAGGTCGCGAATTGGTGTGGGGTCCAGGGGGAAGAGCCCCCAGAAGTTCAGGGGTTTTGGGGGATAAATTTTTGTCAGATGTGCATGCTCTTATACCCTAGTTGTGACACTGGCAGGTAACGAATTGGCGTGGGGTCCAGGGGCGGAGCCCCCGGAAGTTCATGGGTTTTGTGCAATAAATAACTGTCAGATGAGCATGCTTTTATACCTTATTTGGTGACACTGGTAGGTCGCGAATTGGTGTGGGGTCCAGGGGGAAGAGCCCCCGGAAGTTCAGGGGTTTTGGGCGATAAATTTTTGTCAGATGTGCATGCTCTTATACCCTAGTTGTGACACTGGCAGGTAACGAATTGGCGTGGGGTCCAGGGGCGGAGCCCCCGGAAGTTCATGGGTTTTGGGCAATAAATAACTGTCAGATGAGCATGCTTTTATACCTTATTTGGTGACACTGGTAGGTCGCGAATCGGCGTGGGGTCCAGAGGCAGAGCCCCCGGAAGTTCAGGGGTTTTGGGCAATAAATAACTGTCAGATGAGCATGCTTTTATACCTTATTTGGTGACAATGATAGGTCGCCAATTGGCGTGGGGTCCAGGGTGCGGAGCCCCAAGAAGCCCAGGGGTTTTGGGCAATAAATAACATTACTGTAAGATGAGCATGCTTTTATACCTTATTTGGTGACACTGGTAGGTCGCGAATCGGTGTGGGGTCCAGGGGGAAGAGCCCCCGGAAGTTCAGGGGTTTTGGGCGATAAATTATTGTAAGATGAGCATGCTTTTTTGCCCTAGTTGTGACACTGGCAGGTCACGAATTGTCGTGGTGTCCAGGTGCGGAGCCCCCGGAATTTCAGGGGTTTTGGGCAATAAATAACTGTCAGATGAGCATGCTTTTATACCTTATTTGGTGACACTGGTAGGTCGACAATTGGCGTGGGGTCCAGGGTGCGGAGCCCCAAGAAGCCCAGGGGTTTTTGGCAATAAATAACTGTCAGATGAGCATGCTTTTATACCTTATTTGGTGACACTGGTAGGTCGCGAATTGGTGTGGGGTCCAGGGGGAAGAGCCCCCAGAAGTTCAGGGGTTTTGGGGGATAAATTTTTGTCAGATGTGCATGCTCTTATACCCTAGTTGTGACACTGGCAGGTAACGAATTGGCGTGGGGTCCAGGGGCGGAGCCCCCGGAAGTTCATGGGTTTTGGGCAATAAATAACTGTCAGATGAGCATGCTTTTATACCTTATTTGGTGACACTGGTAGGTCGCGAATCGGCGTGGGGTCCAGAGGCAGAGCCCCCGGAAGTTCAGGGGTTTTGGGCAATAAATAACTGTCAGATGAGCATGCTTTTATACCTTATTTGGTGACACTGGTAGGTCGCGAATTGGTGTGGGGTCCAGGGGGAAGAGCCCCCGGAAGTTCAGGGGTTTTGGGCAATAAATAACTGTCAGATGAGCATGCTTTTATACCTTATTTTGTGACACTGGTAGGTCGCGAATTGGCGTGGGGTCCGGGGGCGAAGCCCCCAGAAGCTCAGGGGTTTTATACGTTAAATTATCGTCAGATGAGCATATTTTATACCTTTTTTGTGACACTGGCAGGTTGCAAATAAGCTAGGGGTACAGGGGGAAGATCCCCCAGAAGGTCAGGGTTTTACTACATTCAATTATCGTCAGATGAGCATATTGTATACCTTATTTGTGACACTGGAAGGTCGCGAATAAGCGTAGGGTCCAGGGGGAGGATCCCCCAGAAGCTCAGGGTTTTACTACATTAAAATATCTTCAGATGAGCATATTGTATACCTTATGTGACACTGGTAGGTCACGAATTGGCGTGGGGTCTAGGGGCGGAGCCCGCGGAAGCTCAGGGGTTTTGGGCGATAAATTATTGTCAGATGAGCATGCTTTTATACCCTAGTTGTGACACTGGCAGGTCACGAATTGGGGTTGGGTTTAGGGGCGGAGCCCCCGGAAGTTCAGGGGTTTTGGGCAATAAATAACTGTCAGATGAGCATGATTTTATACCTTAATTGTGACACTGGTAGGTCGCTAATCGGTGTGGGGTCCGGGGGAAGGGCCCCCGGAAGTTCAGGGGTTTTGGGCGATAAATTATTGTAAGATGAGCATGCTTTTTTGCCCTAGTTGTGACACTGGCAGGTCACGAAATGTCGTGGGGTCCAGGGGCGGAGCCCCCGGAATTTCAGGGGTTTCGGGCAATAAATAACTGTCAGATGAGCATGCTTTTATACCTTATTTGGTGACACTGGTAGGTCGACAATTGGCGTGGGGTCCAGGGTGCGGAGCCCCAAGAAGCCCAGGGGTTTTTGGCAATAAATAACTGTCAGATGAGCATGCTTTTATACCTTATTTGGTGACACTGGTAGGTCGCGAATTGGTGTGGGGTCCAGGGGGAAGAGCCCCCAGAAGTTCAGGGGTTTTGGGGGATAAATTTTTGTCAGATGTGCATGCTCTTATACCCTAGTTGTGACACTGGCAGGTAACGAATTGGCGTGGGGTCCAGGGGCGGAGCCCCCGGAAGTTCATGGGTTTTGGGCAATAAATAACTGTCAGATGAGCATGCTTTTATACCTTATTTGGTGACACTGGTAGGTCGCGAATCGGCGTGGGGTCCAGAGGCAGAGCCCCCGGAAGTTCAGGGGTTTTGGGCAATAAATAACTGTCAGATGAGCATGCTTTTATACCTTATTTGGTGACACTGGTAGGTCGCGAATTGGTGTGGGGTCCAGGGGGAAGAGCCCCCGGAAGTTCAGGGGTTTTGGGCAATAAATAACTGTCAGATGAGCATGCTTTTATACCTTATTTTGTGACACTGGTAGGTCGCGAATTGGCGTGGGGTCCGGGGGCGAAGCCCCCAGAAGCTCAGGGGTTTTATACGTTAAATTATCGTCAGATGAGCATATTTTATACCTTTTTTGTGACACTGGCAGGTTGCAAATAAGCTAGGGGTACAGGGGGAAGATCCCCCAGAAGGTCAGGGTTTTACTACATTCAATTATCGTCAGATGAGCATATTGTATACCTTATTTGTGACACTGGAAGGTCGCGAATAAGCGTAGGGTCCAGGGGGAGGATCCCCCAGAAGCTCAGGGTTTTACTACATTAAAATATCTTCAGATGAGCATATTGTATACCTTATGTGACACTGGTAGGTCACGAATTGGCGTGGGGTCTAGGGGCGGAGCCCGCGGAAGCTCAGGGGTTTTGGGCGATAAATTATTGTCAGATGAGCATGCTTTTATACCCTAGTTGTGACACTGGCAGGTCACGAATTGGGGTTGGGTTTAGAGGCGGAGCCCCCGGAAGTTCAGGGGTTTTGGGCAATAAATAACTGTCAGATGAGCATGATTTTATACCTTAATTGTGACACTGGTAGGTCGCGAATCGGTGTGGGGTCCGGGGGAAGGGCCCCCGGAAGTTCAGGGGTTTTGGGCGATAAATTATTGTAAGATGAGCATGCTTTTTTGCCCTAGTTGTGACACTGGCAGGTCACGAAATGTCGTGGGGTCCAGGGGCGGAGCCCCCGGAATTTCAGGGGTTTCGGGCAATAAATAACTGTCAGATGAGCATGCTTTTATACCTTATTTGGTGACACTGGTAGGTCGACAATTGGCGTGGGGTCCAGGGTGCGGAGCCCCAAGAAGCCCAGGGGTTTTTGGCAATAAATAACTGTCAGATGAGCATGCTTTTATACCTTATTTGGTGACACTGGTAGGTCGCGAATTGGTGTGGGGTCCAGGGGGAAGAGCCCCCAGAAGTTCAGGGGTTTTGGGGGATAAATTTTTGTCAGATGTGCATGCTCTTATACCCTAGTTGTGACACTGGCAGGTAACGAATTGGCGTGGGGTCCAGGGGCGGAGCCCTCGGAAGTTCATGGGTTTTGGGCAATAAATAACTGTCAGATGAGCATGCTTTTATACCTTATTTGGTGACACTGGTAGGTCGCGAATCGGCGTGGGGTCCAGAGGCAGAGCCCCCGGAAGTTCAGGGGTTTTGGGCAATAAATAACTGTCAGATGAGCATGCTTTTATACCTTATTTGGTGACACTGGTAGGTCGCGAATTGGTGTGGGGTCCAGGGGGAAGAGCCCCCGGAAGTTCAGGGGTTTTGGGCAATAAATAACTGTCAGATGAGCATGCTTTTATACCTTATTTTGTGACACTGGTAGGTCGCGAATTGGCGTGGGGTCCGGGGGCGAAGCCCCCAGAAGCTCAGGGGTTTTATACGTTAAATTATCGTCAGATGAGCATATTTTATACCTTTTTTGTGACACTGGCAGGTTGCAAATAAGCTAGGGGTACAGGGGGAAGATCCCCCAGAAGCTCAGGGTTTTACTACATTCAATTATCGTCAGATGAGCATATTGTATACCTTATTTGTGACACTGGAAGGTCGCGAATAAGCGTAGGGTCCAGGGGGAGGATCCCCCAGAAGCTCAGGGTTTTACTACATTAAAATATCTTCAGATGAGCATATTGTATACCTTATGTGACACTGGTAGGTCACGAATTGGAGTGGGGTCTAGGGGCGGAGCCCGCGGAAGCTCAGGGGTTTTGGGCGATAAATTATTGTCAGATGAGCATGCTTTTATACCCTAGTTGTGACACTGGCAGGTCACGAATTGGGGTTGGGTTTAGGGGCGGAGCCCCCGGAAGTTCAGGGGTTTTGGGCAATAAATAACTGTCAGATGAGCATGATTTTATACCTTAATTGTGACACTGGTAGGTCGCGAATCGGTGTGGGGTCCGGGGGAAGGGCCCCCGGAAGTTCAGGGGTTTTGGGCGATAAATTATTGTAAGATGAGCATGCTTTTTTGCCCTAGTTGTGACACTGGCAGGTCACGAAATGTCGTGGGGTCCAGGGGCGGAGCCCCCGGAATTTCAGGGGTTTCGGGCAATAAATAACTGTCAGATGAGCATGCTTTTATACCTTATTTGGTGACACTGGTAGGTCGCCAATTGGCGTGGGGTCCAGGGTGCGGAGCCCCAAGAAGCCCAGGGGTTTTGGGGAATAAATAACTGTCAGTTTAAAATGCTTTAACAGCTTATTTGGTGACACTAGTAGGTCGCGAATCGGTGTGCGGTCCAGGGGGAAGAGCCCCCGGAATTTCAGGGGTTTTGGGCAATAAATAACTGTCAGATGAGCATGCTTTTATACCTTATTAGGTGACACTGGTAGGTCGCGGATTGGTGTGGGATCCAGGGGGAAGAGCCCCGGGAAGTTCAGGGGTTTTGGGCGATAATTTTTTGTCAGATGTGCATGCTCTTATACCCTAGTTGTGACACTGGCAGGTAATGAATTGGCTTGGGGTCCAGGGGCGGAGCCCCCGGAAGTTCATGGGTTTTGGGCAATAAATAACTGTCAGATGAGCATGCTTTTATACCTTATTTGGTGACACTGGTAGGTCACGAATTGGCGTGGGGTCCAGGGGCGGAGCCCCCGGAAATTCAAGGGTTTTGGGCAATAAAATATTGTCAGATGAGCATGCTTTTTATACCTTATTTGGTGACAATGATAGGTCGCCAATTGGCGTGGGGTCCAGGGTGCGGAGCCCCAAGAAGCCCAGGGGTTTTGGGCAATAAATAACATTACTGTAAGATGAGCATGCTTTTATACCTTATTTGTTGACACTGGTAGGTCGCGAATCGGTGTGGGGTCCAGGGGGAAGAGCCCCCGGAAGTTCAGGGGTTTTGGGCGATAAATTATTGTAAGATGAGCATGCTTTGTTGCCCTAGTTGTGACACTGGCAGGTCACGAATTGTCTTGGGGTCCAGGTGCGGAGCCCCCGGAATTTCAGGGGTTTTGGGCAATAAATAACTGTCAGATGAGCATGCTTTTTTTACCTTATTTGGTGACACTGGTAGGTCGCCAATTGGCGTGGGGTCCAGGGTGCGGAGCACCAAGAAGCCCAGGGGTTTTGGGCAATAAATAACTGTCAGTTGAAATACTTTTGTACCTTATTTGGTGACACTAGTAGGTCGCGAATCGGTGTGGGGTCCAGGGGGAAAAGCCCCCGGAATTTTAGGGGTTTTGGGCAATAAATAACTGTCAGATGAGCATGCTTTTATACCTTATTTGGTGACACTGGTAGGTCGCGAATTGGTGTGGGGTCCAGGGAGAAGAGCCCCCGGAAGTTCAGGGGTTTTGGGCGATAAATTTTTGTCAGATGTGCATGCTCTTATACCCTAGTTGTGACACTGGCAGGTAACGAATTGGCGTGGGGTCCAGGGGCGGAGCCCCCGGAAGTTCATGGGTTTTGGGCAATAAATAACTGTCAGATGAGCATGCTTTTATACCTTATTTGGTGACACTGGTAGGTCGCGAATCGGCGTGGGGTCCAGAGGCAGAGCCCCCGGAAGTTCAGGGGTTTTGGGCAATAAATAACTGTCAGATGAGCATGCTTTTATACCTTATTTGGTGACAATGATAGGTCGCCAATTGGCGTGGGGTCCAGGGTGCGGAGCCCCAAGAAGCCCAGGGGTTTTGGGCACTAAATAACATTACTGTAAGATGAGCATGCTTTTATACCTTATTTGGTGACACTGGTAGGTCGCGAATCGGTGTGGGGTCCAGGGGGAAGAGCCCCCGGAAGTTCAGGGGTTTTGGGCGATAAATTATTGTAAGATGAGCATGCTTTGTTGCCCTAGTTGTGACACTGGCAGGTCACGAATTGTCGTGGGGTCCAGGTGCGGAGCCCCCGGAATTTCAGGGGTTTTGGGCAATAAATAACTGTCAGATGAGCATGCTTTTATACCTTATTTGGTGACACTGGTAGGTCGACAATTGGCGTGGGGTCCAGGGTGCGGAGCCCCAAGAAGCCCAGGGGTTTTTGGCAATAAATAACTGTCAGATGAGCATGCTTTTATACCTTATTTGGTGACACTGGTAGGTCGCGAATTGGTGTGGGGTCCAGGGGGAAGAGCCCCCAGAAGTTCAGGGGTTTTGGGGGATAAATTTTTGTCAGATGTGCATGCTCTTATACCCTAGTTGTGACACTGGCAGGTAAAGAATTGGCGTGGGGTCCAGGGGCGGAGCCCCCGGAAGTTCATGGGTTTTGGGCAATAAATAACTGTCAGATGAGCATGCTTTTATACCTTATTTGGTGACACTGGTAGGTCGCGAATCGGCGTGGGGTCCAGAGGCAGAGCCCCCGGAAGTTCAGGGGTTTTGGGCAATAAATAACTGTCAGATGAGCATGCTTTTATACCTTATTTGGTGACACTGGTAGGTCACGAATTGGCGTGGGGTCCAGGGGCGGAGCCCCCGGAAATTCAAGGGTTTTGGGCAATAAAATATTGTCAGATGAGCATGCTTTTTATACCTTATTTGGTGACAATGATAGGTCGCCAATTGGCGTGGGGTCCAGGGTGCGGAGCCCCAAGAAGCCCAGGGGTTTTGGGCAATAAATAACATTACTGTGTCAGATGAGCATGCTTTTTTTTACCTTATTTGGTGACACTGGTAGGTCGCCAATTGGCGTGGGGTCCAGGGTGCGGAGCCCCAAGAAGCCCAGGGGTTTTGGGCAATAAATAACTGTCAGTTGAAATACTTTTGTACCTTATTTGGTGACACTAGTAGGTCGCGAATCGGTGTGGGGTCCAGGGGCGGAGCCCCCGGAAGTTCATGGGTTTTGGGCAATAAATAACTGTCAGATGAGCATGCTTTTATACCTTATTTGGTGACACTGGTAGGTCGCGAATCGGCGTGGGGTCCAGAGGCAGAGCCCCCGGAAGTTCAGGGGTTTTGGGCAATAAATAACTGTCAGATGAGCATGCTTTTATACCTTATTTGGTGACACTGGTAGGTCACGAATTGGCGTGGGGTCCAGGGGCGGAGCCCCCGGAAATTCAAGGGTTTTGGGCAATAAAATATTGTCAGATGAGCATGCTTTTTATACCTTATTTGGTGACAATGATAGGTCGCCAATTGGCGTGGGGTCCAGGGTGCGGAGCCCCAAGAAGCCCAGGGGTTTTGGGCAATAAATAACATTACTGTAAGATGAGCATGCTTTTATACCTTATTTGGTGACACTGGTAGGTCGCGAATCGGTGTGGGGTCCAGGGGGAAGAGCCCCCGGAAGTTCAGGGGTTTTGGGCGATAAATTATTGTAAGATGAGCATGCTTTGTTGCCCTAGTTGTGACACTGGCAGGTCACGAATTGTCTTGGGGTCCAGGTGCGGAGCCCCCGGAATTTCAGGGGTTTTGGGCAATAAATAACTGTCAGATGAGCATGCTTTTTTTACCTTATTTGGTGACACTGGTAGGTCGCCAATTGGCGTGGGGTCCAGGGTGCGGAGCACCAAGAAGCCCAGGGGTTTTGGGCAATAAATAACTGTCAGTTGAAATACTTTTGTACCTTATTTGGTGACACTAGTAGGTCGCGAATCGGTGTGGGGTCCAGGGGGAAGAGCCCCCGGAATTTTAGGGGTTTTGGGCAATAAATAACTGTCAGATGAGCATGCTTTTATACCTTATTTGGTGACACTGGTAGGTCGCGAATTGGTGTGGGGTCCAGGGAGAAGAGCCCCCGGAAGTTCAGGGGTTTTGGGCGATAAATTTTTGTCAGATGTGCATGCTCTTATACCCTAGTTGTGACACTGGCAGGTAACGAATTGGCGTGGGGTCCAGGGGCGGAGCCCCCGGAAGTTCATGGGTTTTGGGCAATAAATAACTGTCAGATGAGCATGCTTTTATACCTTATTTGGTGACACTGGTAGGTCGCGAATCGGCGTGGGGTCCAGAGGCAGAGCCCCCGGAAGTTCAGGGGTTTTGGGCAATAAATAACTGTCAGATGAGCATGCTTTTATACCTTATTTGGTGACAATGATAGGTCGCCAATTGGCGTGGGGTCCAGGGTGCGGAGCCCCGAGAAGCCCAGGGGTTTTGGGCACTAAATAACATTACTGTAAGATGAGCATGCTTTTATACCTTATTTGGTGACACTGGTAGGTCGCGAATCGGTGTGGGGTCCAGGGGGAAGAGCCCCCGGAAGTTCAGGGGTTTTGGGCGATAAATTATTGTAAGATGAGCATGCTTTGTTGCCCTAGTTGTGACACTGGCAGGTCACGAATTGTCGTGGGGTCCAGGTGCGGAGCCCCCGGAATTTCAGGGGTTTTGGGCAATAAATAACTGTCAGATGAGCATGCTTTTATACCTTATTTGGTGACACTGGTAGGTCGACAATTGGCGTGGGGTCCAGGGTGCGGAGCCCCAAGAAGCCCAGGGGTTTTTGGCAATAAATAACTGTCAGATGAGCATGCTTTTATACCTTATTTGGTGACACTGGTAGGTCGCGAATTGGTGTGGGGTCCAGGGGGAAGAGCCCCCAGAAGTTCAGGGGTTTTGGGGGATAAATTTTTGTCAGATGTGCATGCTCTTATACCCTAGTTGTGACACTGGCAGGTAAAGAATTGGCGTGGGGTCCAGGGGCGGAGCCCCCGGAAGTTCATGGGTTTTGGGCAATAAATAACTGTCAGATGAGCATGCTTTTATACCTTATTTGGTGACACTGGTAGGTCGCGAATCGGCGTGGGGTCCAGAGGCAGAGCCCCCGGAAGTTCAGGGGTTTTGGGCAATAAATAACTGTCAGATGAGCATGCTTTTATACCTTATTTGGTGACACTGGTAGGTCACGAATTGGCGTGGGGTCCAGGGGCGGAGCCCCCGGAAATTCAAGGGTTTTGGGCAATAAAATATTGTCAGATGAGCATGCTTTTTATACCTTATTTGGTGACAATGATAGGTCGCCAATTGGCGTGGGGTCCAGGGTGCGGAGCCCCAAGAAGCCCAGGGGTTTTGGGCAATAAATAACATTACTGTGTCAGATGAGCATGCTTTTTTTACCTTATTTGGTGACACTGGTAGGTCGCCAATTGGCGTGGGGTCCAGGGTGCGGAGCCCCAAGAAGCCCAGGGGTTTTGGGCAATAAATAACTGTCAGTTGAAATACTTTTGTACCTTATTTGGTGACACTAGTAGGTCGCGAATCGGTGTGGGGTCCAGGGGCGGAGCCCCCGGAAGTTCATGGGTTTTGGGCAATAAATAACTGTCAGATGAGCATGCTTTTATACCTTATTTGGTGACACTGGTAGGTCGCGAATCGGCGTGGGGTCCAGAGGCAGAGCCCCCGGAAGTTCAGGGGTTTTGGGCAATAAATAACTGTCAGATGAGCATGCTTTTATACCTTATTTGGTGACACTGGTAGGTCACGAATTGGCGTGGGGTCCAGGGGCGGAGCCCCCGGAAATTCAAGGGTTTTGGGCAATAAAATATTGTCAGATGAGCATGCTTTTTATACCTTATTTGGTGACAATGATAGGTCGCCAATTGGCGTGGGGTCCAGGGTGCGGAGCCCCAAGAAGCCCAGGGGTTTTGGGCAATAAATAACATTACTGTAAGATGAGCATGCTTTTATACCTTATTTGGTGACACTGGTAGGTCGCGAATCGGTGTGGGGTCCAGGGGGAAGAGCCCCCGGAAGTTCAGGGGTTTTGGGCGATAAATTATTGTAAGATGAGCATGCTTTGTTGCCCTAGTTGTGACACTGGCAGGTCACGAATTGTCTTGGGGTCCAGGTGCGGAGCCCCCGGAATTTCAGGGGTTTTGGGCAATAAATAACTGTCAGATGAGCATGCTTTTTTTACCTTATTTGGTGACACTGGTAGGTCGCCAATTGGCGTGGGGTCCAGGGTGCGGAGCCCCAAGAAGCCCAGGGGTTTTGGGCAATAAATAACTGTCAGTTGAAATACTTTTGTACCTTATTTGGTGACACTAGTAGGTCGCGAATCGGTGTGGGGTCCAGGGGGAAGAGCCCCCGGAATTTCAGGGGTTTTGGGCAATAAATAACTGTCAGATGAGCATGCTTTTATACCTTATTTGGTGACACTGGTAGGTCGCGAATTGGTGTGGGGTCCAGGGGGAAGAGCCCCCGGAAGTTCAGGGGTTTTGGGCGATAAATTTTTGTCAGATGTGCATGCTCTTATACCCTAGTTGTGACACTGGCAGGTAACGAATTGGCGTGGGGTCCAGGGGCGGAGCCCCCGGAAGTTCATGGGTTTTGGGCAATAAATAACTGTCAGATGAGCATGCTTTTATACCTTATTTGGTGACACTGGTAGGTCGCGAATCGGCGTGGGGTCCAGAGGCAGAGCCCCCGGAAGTTCAGGGGTTTTGGGCAATAAATAACTGTCAGATGAGCATGCTTTTATACCTTATTTGGTGACAATGATAGGTCGCCAATTGGCGTGGGGTCCAGGGTGCGGAGCCCCAAGAAGCCCAGGGGTTTTGGGCAATAAATAACATTACTGTAAGATGAGCATGCTTTTATACCTTATTTGGTGACACTGGTAGGTCGCGAATCGGTGTGGGGTCCAGGGGGAAGAGCCCCCGGAAGTTCAGGGGTTTTGGGCGATAAATTATTGTAAGATGAGCATGCTTTGTTGCCCTAGTTGTGACACTGGCAGGTCACGAATTGTCGTGGGGTCCAGGTGCGGAGCCCCCGGAATTTCAGGGGTTTTGGGCAATAAATAACTGTCAGATGAGCATGCTTTTATACCTTATTTGGTGACACTGGTAGGTCGACAATTGGCGTGGGGTCCAGGGTGCGGAGCCCCAAGAAGCCCAGGGGTTTTTGGCAATAAATAACTGTCAGATGAGCATGCTTTTATACCTTATTTGGTGACACTGGTAGGTCGCGAATTGGTGTGGGGTCCAGGGGGAAGAGCCCCCAGAAGTTCAGGGGTTTTGGGGGATAAATTTTTGTCAGATGTGCATGCTCTTATACCCTAGTTGTGACACTGGCAGGTAACGAATTGGCGTGGGGTCCAGGGGCGGAGCCCCCGGAAGTTCATGGGTTTTGGGCAATAAATAACTGTCAGATGAGCATGCTTTTATACCTTATTTGGTGACACTGGTATGTCGCGAATCGGCGTGGGGTCCAGAGGCAGAGCCCCCGGAAGTTCAGGGGTTTTGGGCAATAAATAACTGTCAGATGAGCATGCTTTTATACCTTATTTGGTGACACTGGTAGGTCGCGAATTGGTGTGGGGTCCAGGGGGAAGAGCCCCCGGAAGTTCAGGGGTTTTGGGCAATAAATAACTGTCAGATGAGCATGCTTTTATACCTTATTTTGTGACACTGGTAGGTCGCGAATTGGCGTGGGGTCCGGGGGCGAAGCCCCCAGAAGCTCAGGGGTTTTATACGTTAAATTATCGTCAGATGAGCATATTTTATACCTTTTTTGTGACACTGGCAGGTTGCAAATAAGCTAGGGGTACAGGGGGAAGATCCCCCAGAAGCTCAGGGTTTTACTACATTCAATTATCGTCAGATGAGCATATTGTATACCTTATTTGTGACACTGGAAGGTCGCGAATAAGCGTAGGGTCCAGGGGGAGGATCCCCCAGAAGCTCAGGGTTTTACTACATTAAAATATCTTCAGATGAGCATATTGTATACCTTATTTGTGACACTGGTAGGTCACGAATTGGCGTGGGGTCTAGGGGCGGAGCCCGCGGAAGCTCAGGGGTTTTGGGCGATAAATTATTGTCAGATGAGCATGCTTTTATACCCTAGTTGTGACACTGGCAGGTCACGAATTGGGGTTGGGTTTAGGGGCGGAGCCCCCGGAAGTTCAGGGGTTTTGGGCAATAAATAACTGTCAGATGAGCATGCTTTTATACCTTATTTTGTGACACTGGTAGGTCGCGAATTGGCGTGGGTTCCGGGGGCGATGCCCCCAGAAGCTCAGGGGTTTTATACGTTAAATTATCGTCAGATGAGCATATTTTAAACCTTTTTTGTGACACTGGCAGGTCATGAATTGGCACGGGGTCCGGGGGCGAAGCTCCCAGAAGCTCAGGGGTTTTATACGTCAAATTATCGTCAGATGAGCATATTTTAAACCTTATTTGTGACACTGGGAGGTTGCGAATAAGCATGGGGTCCAGGGGGAGGATCCCTAAGAAGCTCAGGGTTTTACTACATTAAAATATTTTTAGATGAGCATATTGTATACATTATTTGTGACACTGGTAGGTCACGAATTGGCGTGGGGTCCAGGGGCGGAGCCCCCGGAAGTTCAGGGGTTTTGGGCAATACATTTTTGTCAGATATGCATGCTCTTATACCCTAGTTGTGACACTGGCAGGTAACGAATTGGCGTGGGGTCCAGGGGCGGAGCCCCCTGAAGTTCAGGGGTTTTGGGCAATAAATAACTGTCAGATGAGCATGCTTTTATACCTTATTTGGTGACACTGGTAGGTCGCGAATTGGTGTGGGGTCCAGGGGGAAGAGCCCCCGGAATTTCAGGGGTTTTGGGCAATAAATAACTGTCAGATGAGCATGCTTTTATACCTTATTTTGTGACACTGGTAGGTCGCGAATTGGCGTGGGGTCCGGGGGCGAAGCCCCCAGAAGCTCAGGGGTTTTATACGTTAAATTATCGTCAGATGTGCATATTTTATACCCTTTTTGTGACACTGGCAGGTTGCAAATAAGCTAGGGGTACAGGGGGAAGATCCCCCAGGATCTCAGGGTTTTACTACATTAAAATATCTTCAGATGAGCATATTGTATACCTTATTTGTGACACTGGTAGGTCACGAATTGGCTTGGGGTCTAGGGGCGGAGCCCCCGGAAGCTCAGGGGTTTTGGGCGATAAATTATTGTCAGATGAGCATGCTTTTATACCCTAGTTGTGACACTGGCAGGTCACGAATTGGGGTTGGTTTTAGGGGCGGAGCCCCCGGAAGTTCAGGGGTTTTGGGCAATAAATAACTGTCAGATGAGCATGCTTTTATACCTTAATTGTGACACTGGCAGGTCACGAATTGGCGTGGGGTCCAGGGGTGGAGCCCCCGGAAGCTCAGGGGTTTTGGGCGATAAATTATTATCAGATGAGCATGCTTTTATACCCTAGTTGTGACACTGGCAGGTCACGAATTGGGGTTGGGTTTAGGGGCGGAGCCCCGGGAAGTTCAGGGATTTTGGGCAATAAATAACTGTCAGATGAGCATGCTTTTATACCTTATTTGGTGACACTGGTAGGTCGCGAATTGGTGTGGGGTCCAGGGGGTAGAGCCCCCGGAAGTTCAGGGGTTTAGGGCGATAAATTATTGTCAGATGAGCATGCTTTTATACCCTAGTTGTGACACTGGCAGGTCACGAATTGGGGTTGGTTTTAGGGGCGGAGCCCCCGGAAGTTCAGGGGTTTTGGGCAATAAATAACTGTCAGATGAGCATGCTTTTATACCTTATTTTGTGACACTGGTTGGTCGCGAATTGGCGTGGGGTCCGGGGGTGAAGCCCCCAGAAGCTCAGGGGTTTTATACGTTAAATTATCGTCAGATGAGCATATTTTAAACCTTTTTTGTGACACTGGCAGGTCATGAATTGGCACGGGGTCCGGGGGCGAAGCTCCCAGAAGCTCAGGGGTTTTATACGTCAAATTATCGTCAGATGAGCATATTTTAAACCTTATTTGTGACACTGGGAGGTCGCGAATAAGCGTGGGGTACAGGGGGAGGATCCCCCAGAAGCTCAGGGTTTTACTACATTAAATTATCGTCAGATGAGCATATTGTATACCTTATTTGTGACACTGGGAGGTCGCGAATAAGCATGGGGTCCAGGGGGAGGATCCCCAAGAAGCTCAGGGTTTTACTACATTAAAATATTTTCAGATGAGCATATTGTATACATTATTTGTGACACTGGTAGGTCACGAATTGGCGTGGGGTCCAGGGGCGGAGCCCCCGGAAGTTCAGGGGTTTTGGGCAATAAATAACTGTCAGATGAGCATGCTTTTATACCTTAATTGTGACACTGGCAGGTCACGAATTGGCGTGGGGTCCAGGGGTGGAGCCCCCGGAAGCTCAGGGGTTTTGGGCGATAAATTATTATCAGATGAGCATGCTTTTATACCCTAGTTGTGACACTGGCAGGTCACGAATTGGGGTTGGGTTTAGGGGCGGAGCCCTGGGAAGTTCAGGGATTTTGGGCAATAAATAACTGTCAGATGAGCATGCTTTTATACCTTATTTGGTGACACTGGTAGGTCGCGAATTGGTGTGGGGTCCAGGGGGTAGAGCCCCCGGAAGTTCAGGGGTTTAGGGCGATAAATTATTGTCAGATGAGCATGCTTTTATACCCTAGTTGTGACACTGGCAGGTCACGAATTGGGGTTGGTTCCAGGGGCGGAGCCCCCGGAAGTTCAGGGGTTTTGGGCAATAAATAAATGTCAGATGAGCATGCTTTTAAACCTTATTTTGTGACACTGGTAGGTCGCAAATTGGCGTGGGGTCCGGGGGCGAATCCCCCAGAAGCTCAGGGGTTTTATACGTTAAATTATCGTCAGATGAGCATATTTTAAACCTTTTTTGTGACACTGGCAGGTCGCGAATAAGCTAGGGGTACAGGGGGAGGATCCCCCAGAAGCAAAGGGTTTTACTACATTAAATTATCGTCAGATGAGCATATTGTATACCTTATTTGTGACACTGGGAGGTCGCGAATAAGCGTGGGGTCCAGGGGGAGGATCCCCCAGAAGCTCAGGGTTTTACTACATTAAAATATCTTCAGATGAGCATATTGTATACCTTATTTGTGACACTGATAGGTCACGAATTGGCGTGGGGTCCAGGGGCGGAGCCCCCGAAAGCTCAGGGGTTTTGGGCGATAAATTATTGTCAGATGAGCATGCTTTTATACCCTAGTTGTGAAACTGGCAGGTCACGAATTGGGGTTGGGTTTAGGGGCGGAGCCCCCTGAAGCTCAGGGATTTTGGGCAATAAATAACTGTCAGATGAGCATGCTTTTATACCTTATTTTGTGACACTGGTAGGTCGCAAATTGGCGTGGGGTACAGGGGGAGGATCCCCCAGAAGCTCAGGGTTTTACTACATTAAATTATCGTCAGATGAGCATATTGTATACCTTATTTGTGACACTGGGAGGTCGCGAATAAGCGTGGGGTCCGGGGACGAAGCTCCCTGAAGCTCAGGGGTTTTATACGTCAAATTATCGTCAGATGAGCATATTGTATACATTATTTGTGACACTGGGAGGTCGCGAATAAGCGTGGGGTCCAGGGGGAGGATCCCTCAGAAGCTCAGGGTTTTACTACATTAAAATATCTTCAGATTAGCATATTGTATACCTTATTTGTGACACTGGTAGGTCACGAATTGGCGTGGGGTCCAGGGGCGGAGCACCCGGAAGCTCAGGGGTTTTGGGCGATAAATTATTGTCAGATGAGCATGCTTTTATACCCTAGTTGTGACACTGGCAGGTCACGAATTGGGGTTGTGTTTAGGGGCGGAGCCCCCGGAAGTTCAGGGGTTTTGGGCAATAAATAACTGTCAGATGAGCATGCTTTAGTACCTTATTTTGTGACACTGGTAGGTCGCGAATTGGCGTGGGGTCCGGGGGCGAAGCCCCCAGAAGCTCAGGGGTTTAATACGTTAAATTATCGTCAGATGAGCATATTTAAACCTTTTTTGTGACACTGGCAGGTCATGAATTGGCATGGGGTCCGGGGGCGAAGCTCCCAGAAGCTCAGGGGTTTTATACATCAAATTATCGTCAGATGAGCATATTTTAAACCTTATTTGTGACACTGGGAGGTCGCGAATAAGCGTGGGGTCCAGGGGCGGAGCCCCCGGAAGCTCAGGGGTTTTGGGCAATAAATTATTGTCAGATGAGCATGCTTTTATACCCTAGTTGTGACACTGGCAGGTCACGAATTGGGGTTGGGTTTAGGGGCGGAGCCCCCTGAAGCTCAGGGATTTTGGGCAATAAATAACTGTCAGATGAGCATGCTTTTATACCTTATTTTGTGACACTGGTAGGTCGCAAATTGGCGTGGGGTGCAGGGGGAAGATACCCCAGAAGCTCAGGGTTTTACTACATTAAATTATCGTCAGATGAGCATATTGTATACCTTATTTGTGACACTGGGAGGTCGCGAATAAGCGTGGGGTCCAGGGGGAGGATCTCCAAGAAGCTCAGGGTTTTACTACATTAAAATATTTTCAGATGAGCATATTGTATACATTATTTGTGACACTGGGAGGTCGCGAATAATCGTGGGGTCCAGGGGGAGGATCCCCCAGAAGCTCAGGGTTTTACTACATTAAAATATCTTCAGATGAGCATATTGTATACCTTATTTGTGACACTGGTAGGTCACGAATTGGCGTGGGGTCCAGGGGCGTAGCCCCCGGAAGCTCAGGGGTTTTGGGCGATAAATTATTGTCAGATGAGCATGCTTTTATACCCTAGTTGTTACACTGGCAGGTCACGAATTGGGGTTGTGTTTAGGGGAGGAGCCCCCGAAAGTTCAGGGGTTTTGGGCAATAAATAACTGTCAGATGAGCATGCTTTAGTACCTTATTTTGTGACACTGGTAGGTCGCGAATTGGCGTGGGGTCCGGGGGCGAAGCCCCCAGAAGCTCAGGGGTTTATTACGTTAAATTATCGTCAGATTAGCATATTGTATACCTTATTTGTGACACTGGTAGGTCACGAATTGGCGTGGGGTCCAGGGGCGGAGCACCCGGAAGCTCAGGGGTTTTGGGCGATAAATTATTGTCAGATGAGCATGCTTTTATACCCTAGTTGTGACACTGGCAGGTCACGAATTGGGGTTTTGTTTAGGGGCGGAGCCCCCGGAAGTTCAGGGGTTTTGGGCAATAAATAACTGTCAGATGAGCATGCTTTAGTACCTTATTTTGTGACACTGGTAGGTCGCGAATTGGCGTGGGGTCCGGGGGCGAAGCCCCCAGAAGCTCAGGGGTTTAATACGTTAAAATATCGTCAGATGAGCATATTTAAACCTTTTTTGTGACACTGGCAGGTCATGAATTGGCATGGGGTCCGGGGGCGAAGCTCCCAGAAGCTCAGGGGTTTTATACATCAAATTATCGTCAGATGAGCATATTTTAAACCTTATTTGTGACACTGGGAGGTCGCGAATAAGCGTGGGATCCAGGGGCGGAGCCCCCGGAAGCTCAGGGGTTTTGGGCAATAAATTATTGTCAGATGAGCATGCTTTTATACCCTAGTTGTGACACTGGCAGGTCACGAATTGGGGTTGGGTTTAGGGGCGGAGCCCCCTGAAGCTCAGGGATTTTGGGCAATAAATAACTGTCAGATGAGCATGCTTTTATACCTTATTTTGTGACACTGGTAGGTCGCAAATTGGCGTGGGGTGCAGGGGGAAGATCCCCCAGAAGCTCAGGGTTTTACTACATTAAATTATCGTCAGATGAGCATATTGTATACCTTATTTGTGACACTGGGAGGTCGCGAATAAGCGTGGGGTCCAGGGGGAGGATCTCCAAGAAGCTCAGGGTTTTACTACATTAAAATATTTTCAGATGAGCATATTGTATACATTATTTGTGACACTGGGAGGTCGCGAATAATCGTGGGGTCCAGGGGGAGGATCCCCCAGAAGCTCAGGGTTTTACTACATTAAAATATCTTCAGATGAGCATATTGTATACCTTATTTGTGACACTGGTAGGTCACGAATTGGCGTGGGGTCCAGGGGCGGAGCCCCCGGAAGCTCAGGGGTTTTGGGTGATAAATTATTGTCAGATGAGCATGCTTTTATACCCTAGTTGTGACACTGGCAGGTCACGAATTGGGGTTGTGTTTAGGGGCGGAGCCCCCGAAAGTTCAGGGGTTTTGGGCAATAAATAACTGTCAGATGAGCATGCTTTAGTACCTTATTTTGTGACACTGGTAGGTCGCGAATTGGCGTGGGGTCCGGGGGCGAAGCCCCCAGAAGCTCAGGGGTTTATTACGTTAAATTATCGTCAGATGAGCATATTTAAACCTTTTTTGTGACACTGGCAGGTCATGAATTGGCATGGGGTCCGGGGGCGAAGCTCCCAGAAGCTCAGGGGTTTTATACGTCAAATTATCATCAGATGAGCATATTTTAAACCTTATTTGTGACACTGGGAGGTCGTGAATAAGCGTGGGGTCCAGGGGGAGGATCCCCCAGAAGCTCAGGGTTTTACTACATTAAAATATCTTCAGATGAGCATATTGTATACCTTATTTGGTGACACTGGTAGGTCGCGAATTGGCGTGGGGTCCAAGGAGGAGCCCCCGGAAGTTCAGGGGTTTTGGGCAATAAATAACTGTCAGATGAGCATGATTTTATACCTTAACTGTGACACTGGCAGGTCACGAATTGGCTTGGGGTCCAGGGGCGGAGCCCCCGGAAGCTCAGGGGTTTTGGGCGATAAATTATTATCAGATGAGCATGCTTTTATACCCTAGTTGTGACACTGGCAGGTCACGAATTGGGGTTGGGTTTAGGGGCGGAGCCCCCGGAAGTTCAGGGATTTTGGGCAATAATTAACTGTCAGATGAGCATGCTTTTATACCTTATTTGGTGACACTGGTAGGTCGCGAATTGGTGTGGGGTCCAGGGGGTAGAGCCCCCGGAAGTTCAGGGGTTTAGGGCGATAAATTATTGTCAGATGAGCATGCTTTTATACCCTAGTTGTGACACTGGCAGGTCACGAATTGGGGTTGGGTCTAGGGGCGGAGCCCCCGGAAGTTCAGGGGTTTTGGGCAATAAATAAATGTCAGATGAGCATGCTTTTAAACCTTATTTTGTGACACTGGTAGGTCGCGAACTGGTGTGGGGTCCGGGGGCGAAGCCCCCAGAAGCTCAGGGGTTTTATACGTTAAATTATCGTCAGATGAGCATATTTTAAACATTTTTTGTGACACTGGCAGGTCGCGAATAAGCTAGGGGTACAGGGGGAGGATCCCCCAGAAGCTCGGGGTTTTACTACATTAAATTATCGTCAGATGAGCATATTGTATGCCTTATTTGTGACATTGAGAGGTCGCGAATAAGCGTGGGGTCCAGGGGGAGGATCCCCCAGAAGCTCAGGGTTTTACTACATTAAAATATCTTCAGATGAGCATATTGTATACCTTATTTGTGACACTGGTAGGTCACGAATTGGCGTGGGGTCCAGGGGCGGAGCCCCCGGAAGCTCAGGGGTTTTGGGCGATAAATTATTGTCAGATGAGCATGCTTTTATACCCTAGTTGTGACACTGGCAGGTCACGAATTGGGGTTGGGTTTAGGGGCGGAGCCCCCTGAAGCTCAGGGATTTTGGGCAATAAACAACTGTCAGATGAGCATGCTTTTATACCTTATTTTGTGAAACTGGTAGGTCACAAATTGGCGTGGGGTACAGGGGGAGGATCCCCCAGAAGCTCAGGGTTTTACTACATTAAATTATCGTCAGATGAGCATATTGTATACCTTATTTGTGACACTGGGAGGTCGCGAATAAGCGTGAGGTCCAGGGGGAGGATCCCCAAGAAGCTCAGGGTTTTACTACATTAAAATATTTTCAGATGAGCATATTGTATACATTATTTGTGACACTGGGAGGTCGCGAATAAGCGTGGGGTCCAGGGGGAGGATCCCCCAGAAGCTCAGGGTTTTACTACATTAAAATATTTTCAGATGAGCATATTGTATACCTTATTTGTGACACTGGTAGGTCACGAATTGGCGTGGGGTCCAGGGGCGGAGCCCCCGGAAGCTCAGGGGTTTTGGGCGATAAATTATTGTCAGATGAGCATGGTTTTATACCCTAGTTGTGACACTGGCAGGTCACGAATTGGGGTTGTGTTTAGGGGCGGAGCCCCCGGAAGTTCAGGGGTTTTGGGCAATAAATAACTGTCAGATGAGCATGCTTTAGTACCTTATTTTGTGACACTGGTAGGTCGCGAATTGGCGTGGGGTCCGGGGGCGAAGCCCCCAGAAGCTCAGGGGTTTAATACGTTAAATTATCGTCAGATGAGCATATTTAAACCTTTTTTGTGACACTGGCAGGTCATGAATTGGCATGGGGTCCGGGGGCGAAGCTCCCAGAAGCTCAGGGGTTTTATACGTCAAATTATCATCAGATGAGCATATTTTAAACCTTATTTGTGACACTGGGAGGTCGTGAATAAGCGTGGGGTCCAGGGGGAGGATCCCCCAGAAGCTCAGGGTTTTACTACATTAAAATATCTTCAGATGAGCATATTGTATACCTTGTTTGGTGACACTGGTAGGTCGCGAATTGGCGTGGGGTCCAAGGAGGAGCCCCCGGAAGTTCAGGGGTTTTGGGCAATAAATAACTGTCAGATGAGCATGATTTTATACCTTAACTGTGACACTGGCAGGTCACGAATTGGCGTGGGGTCCAGGGGCGGAGCCCCTGGAAGCTCAGGGGTTTTGGGCGATAAATTATTGTCAGATGACCATGCTTATATACCCTAGTTGTGACACTGGCAGGTCACGAATTTGGGTTGGGTTTAGAGGCGGAGCCCCCGGAAGTTCAGGGATTTTCGGCAATAAATAACTGTCAGAGGAGCATGCTTTTATACCTTATTTTGTGACACTGGTAGGTCGCGAATTGGCGTGGGGTCCGGGGGCGAAGCCCCCAGAAGCTCAGGGGTTTTATACGTTAAATTATCGTCAGATGAGCATATTTAAACCTTTTTTGTGACACTGGCAGGTCATGAATTGGCATGGGGTCCGGGGGCGAAGCTCCCTGAAGCTCAGGGGTTTTATACGTCAAATTATCGTCAGGTGAGCATATTTTAAACCTTATTTGTGACACTGGGAGGTCGCGAATAAGCGTGGGGTCCAGGGGTATGATCCCCCAGAAGCTCAGGGTTTTACTACATTAAAATATCTTCAGATTAGCATATTGTATACCTTATTTGTGACACTTGTAGGTCACGAATTGGCGTGGGGTCCAGGGGCGGAGCACCCGGAAGCTCAGGGGTTTTGGGCGATAAATTATTGTCAGATGAGCATGCTTTTATACCCTAGTTGTGACACTGGCAGGTCACGAATTGGGGTTGTGTTTAGGGGCGGAGCCCCCTTAAGTTCAAGGGTTTTGGGCAATAAATAACTGTCAGATGAGCATGCTTTAGTACCTTATTTTGTGACACTGGTAGGTCGCAAATTGGCGTGGGGTCCGGGGGCGAAGCCCCCAGAAGCTCAGGGGTTTAATACGTTAAATTATCGTCAGATGAGCATATTTAAACCTTTTTTGTGACACTGGCAGGTCATGAATTGGCATGGGGTCCGGGGGCGAAGCTCCCAGAAGCTCAAGGATTTTATACGTCAAATTATCGTCAGATGAGCATATTTTAAACCTTATTTGTGACACTGGGAGGTCGCGAATAAGCGTGGGGTCCAGGTGGAGGATCCCCCAGAAGCTCAGGGTTTTACTACATTAAAATATCTTCAGATGAGCATATTGTATACCTTATTTGGTGACACTGGTAGGTCGCGAATTGGCGTGGGGTCCAAGGAGGAGCCCCCTGGAAGTTCAGGGGTTTTGGGCAATAAATAACTGTCAGATGAGCATGATTTTATACCTTAATTGTGACACTGGCAGGTCACAAATTGGCGTGGGGTCCAAGGGCGGAGCCCCCGGAAGCTCAGGGGCTTGGGCCATGAATTATTATCAGATGAGCATGCTTTTGTACCCCTAGTTGTGACACTGGCAGGTCACGAATTGGGGTTGGGTTTAGGGGCGGAGCCCCCGGAAGTTCAGGGATTTTGGGCAATAAATAACTGTCAGATGAGCATGCTTGTATACCTTATTTTGTGACACTGGTAGGTCCCGAATAAGCTAGGGGTACAGGGGGAGGTTTCTCCAGAAGCTCAGGGTTTTACTACATTAAATTATCGTCAGATGAGCATATTGTATACCTTATTTGTGACACTAGGAGGTCGCGAATAAGCGTGGGGTCCAGGGGGAGGATCCCCCAGAAGGTCAGGGTTTTACTACATTAAAATATCTTCAGATGAGCATATTGTATACCTTATTTGTGACACTGGTAGGTCACGAATTGGCGTGGGGTCCAGGGGCGGAGCCCCCGGAAGCTCAGGGGTTTTGGGCAATAAATAACTGTCAGATGAGCATGCTTTTATACCTTATTTTGTGACACTGGTAGGTCGCGAATTGGCGTGGGGTCCGGGGGCGAAGCCCCCAGAAGCTCAGGGGTTTTATACGTTAAATTATCGTCAGATGAGCATATTTTATACCTTTTCTGTGACACTGGCAGGTCGCGAATAAGCTAGGGGTACAGGGGGAGGATCCCCCAGAAGCTCAGGGTTTTACTACATTCAATTATCGTCAGATGAGCATATTGTATACCTTATTTGTGACACTGGGAGGTCGCGAATAAGCGTAGGGTCCAGGGGGAGGATCCCCCAGAAGCTCAGGGTTTTACTACATTAAAATATCTTCAGATGAGCATATTGTATACCTTATTTGTGACACTGGTAGGTCACGAATTGGCTTGGGGTCTAGGGGCGGAGCCCCTGGAAGCTCAGGGGTTTTGAGCGATAAATTATTGTCATATGAGCATGCTTTTATACCCTAGTTGTGACAATGGCAGGTCACGAATTGGGGTTGGGTTTAGGGGCGGAGCCCCCGGAAGTTCAGGGGTTTTGGGCAATAAATAACTGTCAGATGAGCATGCTTTTATACCTTTTTTTGTGACACTGGAAGGTCGCGAATTGGCGTGGGGTCCGGGGGCGAAGCCCCCAGAAGCTCAGGGGTTTTATACGTTAAATTATCGTCAGATGAGCATATTTTAAACCTTTTTTGTGACACTGGCAGGTCATGAATTGGCATGGGGTCCGGGGGCGAAGCTCCCAGAAGCTCAGGGGTTTTATACGTCAAATTATCGTCAGATGAGCATATTTTAAACCTTTTTTGTGACACTGGCAGGTCGCAAATTGGCGTGGGGTCCAAGGAGGAGCCCCCGGAAGTTCATGGGTTTTGGGCAATAAATAACTGTCAGATGAGCATGCTTTTATACCTTATTTGGTGACACTGGTAGGTCGCGAATCGGCGTGGGGTCCAGAGGCGGAGCCCCCGGAAGTTCAGGGGTTTTGGGCAATAAATAACTGTCAGATGAGTATGCTTTTACACCTTATTTGGTGAGACTGGTAGGTCGCGAATCGGCGTGGGGTCCAGAGGCGGAGCCCCCGGAAGTTCAGGGGTTTTGGGCAATAAATAACTGTCAGATGAGTATGCTTTTATACCTTATTTGGTGACACTGGTAGGTTGCGAATTGGTGTGGGGTCCAGGGGGTAGAGCCCCCGGAAGTTCAGGGGTTTAGGGCGATCAATTATTGTCAGATGAGCATGCTTTTATACCCTAGTTGTGACACTTGCAGGTCACGAATTGGGGTTGGGTCCAGGGGCGGAACCCCCGGAAGTTCAGTGGTTTTGGGCAATAAATAACTGTCAGATGAGCATGCTTTTAAACCTTATTTTGTGACACTGGTAGGTCGCGAATTGGCGTGGGGTCCGGGGGCGAAGCCCCCAGAAGCTCAGGGGTTTTATACGTTAAATTATCGTCAGATGAGCATATTTTAAACCTTTTTTGTGACACTGGCAGGTCGCGAATAAGCTAGGGGTACAAGGGGAGGATCCCCCAGAAGCTCAGGGTTTTACTACATTAAATTATCGTCAGATGAGCATATTGTATACCTTATTTATGACACTGGGAGGTCGCGAATAAGCGTGGGGTCCAGGGGGGGATCCCCCAGAAGCTCAGGGTTTTACTACATTAAAATATCTTCAGATGAGCATATTGTATACCTTATTTTTTGTGACACTGGTAGGTCACGAATTTGCGTGGGGTCCAGGGGCGGAGCCCCCGGAAGCTCAGGGGTTTTGGGCGATAAATTATTGTCAGATGAGCATGCTTTTATACCCTAGTTGTGACACTGGCAGGTCACGAATTGGGGTTGGGTTTAGGGGCGGAGCCCCCGGAAGCTCAGGGATTTTGGGCAATAAATAACTGTCAGATGAACATGCTTTTATACCTTATTTTGTGACACTGGTAGGTCGCAAATTGGCGTGGGGGTCCAGGGGGAGGATCCCCCAGAAGCTCAGGGGTTTTATACGTTAAATTATCGTCAGATGAGCATATTTAAACCCTTTTTGTGACACTGGCAGGTCATGAATTGGCATTGGGTCCGGGGGCGAAGCTCCCTGAAGCTCAGGGCTTTTATACGTCAAATTATCGTCAGATGAGCATATTTTAAAACTTATTTGTGACACTGGGAGGTCGCGAATAAGCGTGGGGTCCAGGGGGAGGATCCCCCAGAAGCTCAGGGTTTTACTACATTAAAATATCTTCAGATTAGCATATTGTATACCTGATTTGTGACACTTGTAGGTCACGAATTGGCGTGGGGTCCAGGGGCGGAGCACCCGGAAGCTCAGGGGTTTTGGGCGATAAATTATTGTCAGATGAGCATGCTTTTATACCCTAGTTGTGACACTGGCAGGTCACGAATTGGGGTTGTGTTTAGGGGCGGAGCTCCCGGAAGTTCAAGGGTTTTGGGCAATAAATAACTGTCAGATGAGCATGCTTTAGTACCTTATTTTGTGACACTGGTAGGTCGCGAATTGGCGTGGGGTCCGGGGGCGAAGCCCCCAGAAGCTCAGGGGTTTAATACGTTAAATTATCGTCAGATGAGCATATTTAAACCTTTTTTGTGACACTGGCAGGTCATGAATTGGCATGGGGTCCGGGGGCGAAGCTCCCAGAAGCTCAGGGATTTTATACGTCAAATTATCGTCAGATGAGCATATTTTAAACCTTATTTGTGACACTGGGAGGTCGCGAATAAGCGTGGGGTCCAGGGGGAGGATCCCCCAGAAGCTCAGGGTTTTACTACATTAAAATATCTTCAGATGAGCATATTGTATACCTTATTTGGTGACACTGGTAGGTCGCGAATTGGCGTGGGGTCCAAGGAGGAGCCCCCTGGAAGTTCAGGGGTTTTAGGCAATAAATAACTGTCAGATGAGCATGATTTTATACCTTAATTGTGACACTGGCAGGTCACGAATTGGCGTGTGGTCCAGGGGCGGAGCCCCCGGAAGCTCAGGGGTTTGGGCGATAAATTATTATCAGATGAGCATGCTTTTATACCCTAGTTGTGACACTGGCAGGACACGAATTGGGGTTGGGTTTAGGGGCGGAGCCCCCGGAAGTTCAGGGATTTTGGGCAATAAATAACTGTCAGATGAGCATGCTTTTATACCTTATTTTGTGACACTGGTAGGTCCCGAATAAGCTAGGGGTACAGGGGGAGGTTTCTCCAGAAGCTCAGGGTTTTACTACATTTAATTATCGTCAGATGAGCATATTGTATACCTTATTTGTGACACTGGGAGGTCGCGAATAAGCGTGGGGTCCAGGTGGAGGATCCCCCAGAAGCTCAGGGTTTTACTACATTAAAATATCTTCAGATGAGCATATTGTATACCTTATTTGTGTCACTGGTAGGTCACGAATTGGCGTGGGATCCAGGGGCGGAGCCCCCGGAAGCTCAGGGGTTTTGGGCAATAAATAACTGTCAGATGAGCATGCTTTTATACCTTATTTTGTGACACTGGTAGGTCGCGAATTGGCGTGGGGTCCGGGGGCGAAGCCCCAAGAAGCTCAGGGGTTTTATACGTTTAATTATCGTCAGATGAGCATATTTTATACCTTCTCTGTGACACTGGCAGGTCGTGAATAAGCTAGGGGTACAGGGGGAGGATCCCCCAGAAGCTCAGGGTTTTACTACATTCAATAATCGTCAGATGAGCATATTGTATACCTTATTTGTGACACTGGGAGGTCGCAAATAAGCGTAGGGTCCAGGGGGAGGATCCCCCAGAAGCTCAGGGTTTTACTACATTAAAATATCTTCAGATGAGCATGTATACCTTATTTGTGAAACTGGTAGGTCACGAATTGGCGTGGGGTCTAGGGGCGGAGCCCCTGGAAGCTCAGGGGTTTTGGGCGATAAATTATTGTCAGATGAGCATGCTTTTATACCCTAGTTGTGACACTGGCAGGTCACGAATTGGGGTTCGGTTTAGGGGCGGAGCCCCCGGAAGTTCAGGGGTTTTGGGCAATAAATAACTGTCAGATGAGCATGCTTTTATACCTTATTTTGTGACACTGGTAGGTCGCGAATTGGCGTGGGGTCCGGGGGCGAAGCCCCCAGAAGCTCAGGGGTTTTATACGTTAAATTATCGTCAGATGAGCATATTTTAAACCTTTTTTGTGACACTGGGAGGTCGCGAATAAGCGTGGGGTCCAGGGGGAGGATCCCCCAGAAGCTCAGGGTTTTACTACATTAAAATATCTTCAGATGAGCATATTGTATACCTTATTTTTTGTGACACTGGTAGGTCACGAATTTGCGTGGGGTCCAGGGGCGGAGCCCCCGGAAGCTCAGGGGTTTTAGGCGATAAATTTTTTTCAGATGAGCATGCTTTTATACCCTAGTTGTGACACTGGCAGGTCACGAATTGGGGTTGGGTTTAGGGGCGGAGCCCCCGGAAGCTCAGGGATTTTGGGCAATAAATAACTGTCAGATGAGCATGCTTTTATACCTTATTTTGTGACACTGGTAGGTCGCAAATTGGCGTGGGGGTACAGGGGGAGGATCCCCAAGAAGCTCAGGGTTTTACTACATTAAATTATCGTCAGATGAGCATATTGTATACCTTATTTGTGACACTAGGAGGTCGCAAATAAGCGTGGGGTCCAGGGGGAGGATCCCCAAGAAGCTCAGGGTTTTACTACATTAAAATATTTTCAGATGAGCATATTGTATACATTATTTGTGACACTGGGAGGTCGCGAATAAGCGTGGGGTCCAGGGGGAGGATCCCCAAGAAGCTCAGGGTTTTACTACATTAAAATATCTTCAGATGAGCATATTGTATACCTTATTTGTGACACTGGTAGGTCACGAATTGACGTGGGGTCCAGGGGCGGAGCCCCCGGAAGCTCAGGGGTTTTGGGCGATAAATTATTGTCAGATGAGCATGCTTTTATACCCTAGTTGTGACACTGGCAGGTCACGAATTGGGGTTGGGTTTATGGGCGGAGCCCCCGGAAGCTCAGGGATTTTGGGCAATAAATAACTGTCAGATGAGCATGCTTTTAAACCTTATTTTGTGACACTGGTAGGTCGCGAATTGGCGTGGGGTCCGGGGGCGAAGCCCCCAGAAGCTCAGGGGTTTTATACGTTAAATTATCGTCAGATGAGCATATTTTAAACCTTTTTTGTGACACTGGCAGGTCGCGAATAAGCTAGGGGTACAAGGGGAGGATCCCCCAGAAGCTCAGGGTTTTACTACATTAAATTATCGTCAGATGAGCATATTGTATACCTTATTTATGACACTGGGAGGTCGCGAATAAGCGTGGGGTCCAGGGGGGGATCCCCCAGAAGCTCAGGGTTTTACTACATTAAAATATCTTCAGATGAGCATATTGTATACCTTATTTTTTGTGACACTGGTAGGTCACGAATTTGCGTGGGGTCCAGGGGCGGAGCCCCCGGAAGCTCAGGGGTTTTGGGCGATAAATTATTGTCAGATGAGCATGCTTTTATACCCTAGTTGTGACACTGGCAGGTCACGAATTGGGGTTGGGTTTAGGGGCGGAGCCCCCGGAAGCTCAGGGATTTTGGGCAATAAATAACTGTCAGATGAGCATGCTTTTATACCTTATTTTGTGACACTGGTAGGTCGCAAATTGGCGTGGGGGTCCAGGGGGAGGATCCCCCAGAAGCTCAGGGGTTTTATACGTTAAATTATCGTCAGATGAGCATATTTAAACCCTTTTTGTGACACTGGCAGGTCATGAATTGGCATTGGGTCCGGGGGCGAAGCTCCCTGAAGCTCAGGGATTTTATACGTCAAATTATCGTCAGATGAGCATATTTTAAAACTTATTTGTGACACTGGGAGGTCGCGAATAAGCGTGGGGTCCAGGGGGAGGATCCCCCAGAAGCTCAGGGTTTTACTACATTAAAATATCTTCAGATTAGCATATTGTATACCTGATTTGTGACACTTGTAGGTCACGAATTGGCGTGGGGTCCAGGGGCGGAGCACCCGGAAGCTCAGGGGTTTTGGGCGATAAATTATTGTCAGATGAGCATGCTTTTATACCGTAGTTGTGACACTGGCAGGTCATCAATTGGGGTTGGGTTTAGGGGCGGAGCCCCCGGAAGTTCAGGGATTTTGGGCAATAAATAACTGTCAGATGAGAATGCTTTTATACCTTATTTTTTTGACACTGGTAGGTCGCGAATTGGCGTGGGGTCCGGGGGCGAAGCACCCAGAAGCTCAGGGGTTTTATACGTTAAATTATCGTCAGATGAGCATATTTAAACCTTTTTTGTGACACTGGCAGGTCATGAATTGGCATGGGGTCCGGGGGCGAAGCTCCCTGAAGCTCAGGGGTTTATACGTCAAATTATCGTCAGATGAGCATATTTTAAACCTTATTTGTGACACTGGGAGGTCGCGAATAAGCGTGGGGTCCAGGGGGAGGATCCCCCAGAAGCTCAGGGTTTTACTACATTAAAATATCTTCAGATAAGCATATTGTATACCTTATTTGTGACACTGGTAGGTCACGAATTGGCGTGGGGTCAAGGGGCGGAGCCCCCGGAAGCTCAGGGGTTTTGGGCGATAAATTATTGTCAGATGAGCATGCTTTTATACCCTAGTTGTGACACTGGCAGGTCACGAATTGGGGTTGGGTCTAGGGGCGGAGCCCCCGGAAGTTCAGGGGTTTTGGGCAATAAATAAATGTCAGATGAGCATGCTTTTAAACCTTATTTTGTGACACTGGTAGGTCGCGAACTGGCGTGGGGTCCGGGGGCGAAGCCCCCACAAGCTCAGGGGTTTTATACATTAAATTATCGTCAGATGAGCATATTTTAAACCTTTTTTGTGACACTGGCAGGTCATGAATTGGCATGGGGTCCGGGGGCGAAGCTCCCAGAAGCTCAGGGGTTTTATACGTCAAATTATCGTCATATGAGCATATTTTAAACCTTATTTGTGACACTGGGAGGTCGCGAATAAGCGTGGGGTCCAGGGGGAGGATCCCCCAGAAGCTCAGGGTTTTACTACATTAAAATATCTTCAGATAAGCATATTGTATACCTTATTTTTTGTGACACTGGTAGGTCACGAATTTGCGTGGGGTCCAGGGGCGGAGCCCCCGGAAGCTCAGGGGTTTTAGGCGATAAATTATTTTCAGATGAGCATGCTTTTATACCCCAGTTGTGACACTGGCAGGTCACGAATTGGGGTTGGGTTTAGGGGCGGAGCCCCCGGAAGCTCAGGGATTTTGGGCAATAAATAACTGTCAGATGAGCATGCTTTTATACCTTATTTTATGACACTGGTAGGTCGCAAATTGGCGTGGGGGTACAGGGGGAGGATCCCCAAGAAGCTCAGGGTTTTACTACATTAAATTATCGTCAGATGAGCATATTGTATACCTTATTTGTGACACTAGGAGGTCGCAAATAAGCGTGGGGTCCAGGGGGAGGATCCCCAAGAAGCTCAGGGTTTTACTACATTAAAATATTTTCAGATGAGCATATTGTATACATTATTTGTGACACTGGGAGGTCGCGAATAAGCGTGGGGTCCAGGGGGAGGATCCCCCAGAAGCTCAGGGTTTTACTACATTAAAATATCTTCAGATGAGCATATTGTATACCTTATTTGTGACACTGGTAGGTCACGAATTGGCGTGGGGTCAAGGGGCGGAGCCCCCGGAAGCTCAGGGGTTTTGGGCGATAAATTATTGTCAGATGAGCATGCTTTTATACCGTAGTTGTGACACTGGCAGGTCATGAATTGGGGTTGGGTTTAGGGGCGGAGCCCCCGGAAGTTCAGGGATTTTAGGCAATAAATAACTGTCAGATGAGAATGCTTTTATACCTTACTTTTTTGACACTGGTAGGTCGCGAATTGGCGTGGGGTCCGGGGGCGAAGCACCCAGAAGCTCAGGGGTTTTATACGTTAAATTATCGTCAGATGAGCATATTTAAACCTTTTTTGTGACACTGGCAGGTCATGAATTGGAATGGGGTCCGGGGGCGAAGCTCCCTGAAGCTCAGGGGTTTATACGTCAAATTATCGTCAGATGAGCATATTTTAAACCTTATTTGTGACACTGGGAGGTCGCGAATAAGCGTGGGGTCCAGGGGGAGGATCCCCCAGAAGCTCAGGGTTTTACTACATTAAAATATCTTCAGATTAGCATATTGTATACCTTATTTGTGACACTGGTAGGTCACGAATTGGCGTGGGGTCCAGGGGCGGAGCCCCCGGAAGCTCAGGGGTTTTGGGCGATAAATTATTGTCAGATGAGCATGCTTTTATACCCTAGTTGTGACACTGGCAGGTCACGAATTGGGGTTGGGTCTAGGGGCGGAGCCCCCGGAAGTTCAGGGGTTTTGGGCAATAAATAAATGTCAGATGAGCATGCTTTTAAACCTTATTTTGTGACACTGGTAGGTCGCGAACTGGCGTGGGGTCCGGGGGCGAAGCCCCCACAAGCTCAGGGGTTTTATACATTAAATTATCGTCAGATGAGCATATTTTAAACCTTTTTTGTGACACTGGCAGGTCGCGAATAAGCTAGGGGTACAGGGGGAGGATCCCCCAGAAGCTCGGGGTTTTACTACATTAAATTATCGTCAGATGAGCATATTGTATGCTTTATTTGTGACACTGAGAGGTCGCGAATAAGCGTGGGGTCCAGGGGGAGGATCCCCCAGAAGCTCAGGGTTTTACTACATTGAAATATCTTCAGATGAGCATATTGTATACCTTATTTGTGACACTGGTAGGTCACGAATTGGCGTGGGGTCCAGGGGCGGAGCCCCCGGAAGCTCAGGGGTTTTGGGCGATAAATTATTGTCAGATGAGCATGCTTTTATACCCTAGTTGTGACACTGGCAGGTCACGAATTGGGGTTGGGTTTAGGGGCGGAGCCCCCTGAAGCTCAGGGATTTTGGGCAATAAATAACTGTCAGATGAGCATGCTTTTATACCTTATTTTGTGACACTGGTAGGTCGCAAATTGGCGTGGGGTACAGGGGGAGGATCCCCCAGAAGCTCAGGGTTTTACTACATTAAATTATCGTCAGATGAGCATATTGTATACCTTATTTGTGACACTGGGAGGTCGCGAATAAGCGTGGGGTCCAGGGGGAGGATCCCCAAGAAGCTCAGGGTTTTACTACATTAAAATATTTTCAGATGAGCATATTGTATACATTATTTGTGACACTGGGAGGTCGCGAATAAGCGTGGGGTCCAGGGGGAGGATCCCCCAGAAGCTCAGGGTTTTACTACATTAAAATATCTTCAGATGAGCATATTGTATACCTTATTTGTGACACTGGTAGGTCACGAATTGGCGTGGGGTCCAGGGGCGGAGCCCCCGGAAGCTCAGGGGTTTTGGGCGATAAATTATTGTCAGATGAGCATGCTTTTATACCCTAGTTGTGACACTGGCAGGTCACGAATTTGGGTTGGGTTTAGGGGCGGAGCCCCCGGAAGTTCAGGGATTTTGGGCAATAAATAACTGTCAGAGGAGCATGCTTTTATACCTTATTTTGTGACACTGGTAGGTCGCGAATTGGCGTGGGGTCCGGGGGCGAAGCCCCCAGAAGCTCAGGGGTTTAATACGTTAAATTATCGTCAGATGAGCATATTTAAACCTTTTTTGTGACACTGGCAGGTCATGAATTGGCATGGGGTCCGGGGGCGAAGCTCCCAGAAGCTCAGGGATTTTATACGTCAAATTATCGTCAGATGAGCATATTTTAAACCTTATTTGTGACACTGGAAGGTCGCGAATAAGCGTGGGGTCCAGGTGGAGGATCCCCCAGAAGCTCAGGGTTTTACTACATTAAAATATCTTCAGATTAGCATATTGTATACCTTATTTGTGACACTTGTAGGTCACGAATTGGCGTGGGGTCCAGGGGCGGAGCACCCGGAAGCTCAGGGGTTTTGGGCGATAAATTATTGTCAGATGAGCATGCTTTTATACCCTAGTTGTGACACTGGCAGGTCACGAATTGGGGTTGTGTTTAGGGGCGGAGCCCCCGGAAGTTCAAGGGTTTTGGGCAGTAAATAACTGTCAGATGAGCATGCTTTAGTACCTTATTTTGTGACACTGGTAGGTCGCGAATTGGCGTGAGGTCCGGGGGCGAAGCCCCCAGAAGCTCAGGGGTTTAATACGTTAAATTATCGTCAGATGAGCATATTTAAACCTTTTTTGTGACACTGGCAGGTCATGAATTGGCATGGGGTCCTGGGGCGAAGCTCCCAGAAGCTCAGGGATTTTATACGTCAAATTATCGTCAGATGAGCATATTTTAAACCTTATTTGTGACACTGGGAGGTCGCGAATAAGCGTGGGGTCCAGGTGAAGGATCCCCCAGAAGCTCAGGGTTTTACTACATTAAAATATCTTCAGATGAGCATATTGTATACCTTATTTGGTGACACTGTTTTGTCGCGAATTGGCGTGGGGTCCAAGGAGGAGCCCCCTGGAAGTTCAGAGGTTTTGGGCAATAAATAACTGTCAGATGAGCATGATTTTATACCTTAATTGTGACACTGGCAGGTCACAAATTGGCGTGGGGTCCAAGAGCGGAGCCCCCGGAAGCTCAGGGGCTTGGGCGATAAATTATTGTCAGATGAGCATGCTTTTATACCGTAGTTGTGACACTGGCAGGTCATGAATTGGGGTTGGGTTTAGGGGCGGAGCCCCCGGAAGTTCAGGGATTTTGGGCAATAAATAACTGTCAGATGAGAATGCTTTTATACCTTACTTTTTTGACACTGGTAGGTCGCGAATTGGCGTGGGGTCCGGGGGCGAAGCACCCAGAAGCTCAGGGGTTTTATACGTTAAATTATCGTCAGATGAGCATATTTAAACATTTTTTGTGACACTGGCAGGTCATGAATTGGAATGGGGTCCGGGGGCGAAGCTCCCTGAAGCTCAGGGGTTTATACGTCAAATTATCGTCAGATGAGCATATTTTAAACCTTATTTGTGACACTGGGAGGTCGCGAATAAGCGTGGGGTCCAGGGGGAGGATCCCCCAGAAGCTCAGGGTTTTACTACATTAAAATATCTTCAGATTAGCATATTGTATACCTTATTTGTGACACTGGTAGGTCACGAATTGGCGTGGGGTCCAGGGGCGGAGCCCCCGGAAGCTCAGGGGTTTTGGGCGATAAATTATTGTCAGATGAGCATGCTTTTATACCCTAGTTGTGACACTGGCAGGTCACGAATTGGGGTTGGGTCTAGGGGCGGAGCCCCCGGAAGTTCAGGGGTTTTGGGCAATAAATAAATGTCAGATGAGCATGCTTTTAAACCTTATTTTGTGACACTGGTAGGTCGCGAACTGGCGTGGGGTCCGGGGGCGAAGCCCCCACAAGCTCAGGGGTTTTATACATTAAATTATCGTCAGATGAGCATATTTTAAACCTTTTTTGTGACACTGGCAGGTCGCGAATAAGCTAGGGGTACAGGGGGAGGATCCCCCAGAAGCTCGGGGTTTTACTACATTAAATTATCGTCAGATGAGCATATTGTATGCTTTATTTGTGACACTGAGAGGTCGCGAATAAGCGTGGGGTCCAGGGGGAGGATCCCCCAGAAGCTCAGGGTTTTACTATATTGAAATATCTTCAGATGAGCATATTGTATACCTTATTTGTGACACTGGTAGGTCACGAATTGGCGTGGGGTCCAGGGGCGGAGCCCCCGGAAGCTCAGGGGTTTTGGGCGATAAATTATTGTCAGATGAGCATGCTTTTATACCCTAGTTGTGACACTGGCAGGTCACGAATTGGGGTTGGGTTTAGGGGCGGAGCCCCCTGAAGCTCAGGGATTTTGGGCAATAAATAACTGTCAGATGAGCATGCTTTTATACCTTATTTTGTGACACTGGTAGGTCGCAAATTGGCGTGGGGTACAGGGGGAGGATCCCCCAGAAGCTCAGGGTTTTACTACATTAAATTATCGTCAGATGAGCATATTGTATACCTTATTTGTGACACTGGGAGGTCGCGAATAAGCGTGGGGTCCAGGGGGAGGATCCCCAAGAAGCTCAGGGTTTTACTACATTAAAATATTTTCAGATGAGCATATTGTATACATTATTTGTGACACTGGGAGGTCGCGAATAAGCGTGGGGTCCAGGGGGAGGATCCCCCAGAAGCTCAGGGTTTTACTACATTAAAATATCTTCAGATGAGCATATTGTATACCTTATTTGTGACACTGGTAGGTCACGAATTGGCGTGGGGTCCAGGGGCGGAGCCCCCGGAAGCTCAGGGGTTTTGGGCGATAAATTATTGTCAGATGAGCATGCTTTTATACCCTAGTTGTGACACTGGCAGGTCACGAATTTGGGTTGGGTTTAGGGGCGGAGCCCCCGGAAGTTCAGGGATTTTGGGCAATAAATAACTGTCAGAGGAGCATGCTTTTATACCTTATTTTGTGACACTGGTAGGTCGCGAATTGGCGTGGGGTCCGGGGGCGAAGCCCCCAGAAGCTCAGGGGTTTAATACGTTAAATTATCGTCAGATGAGCATATTTAAACCTTTTTTGTGACACTGGCAGGTCATGAATTGGCATGGGGTCCGGGGGCGAAGCTCCCAGAAGCTCAGGGATTTTATACGTCAAATTATCGTCAGATGAGCATATTTTAAACCTTATTTGTGACACTGGAAGGTCGCGAATAAGCGTGGGGTCCAGGTGGAGGATCCCCCAGAAGCTCAGGGTTTTACTACATTAAAATATCTTCAGATTAGCATATTGTATACCTTATTTGTGACACTTGTAGGTCACGAATTGGCGTGGGGTCCAGGGGCGGAGCACCCGGAAGCTCAGGGGTTTTGGGCGATAAATTATTGTCAGATGAGCATGCTTTTATACCCTAGTTGTGACACTGGCAGGTCACGAATTGGGGTTGTGTTTAGGGGCGGAGCCCCCGGAAGTTCAAGGGTTTTGGGCAGTAAATAACTGTCAGATGAGCATGCTTTAGTACCTTATTTTGTGACACTGGTAGGTCGCGAATTGGCGTGAGGTCCGGGGGCGAAGCCCCCAGAAGCTCAGGGGTTTAATACGTTAAATTATCGTCAGATGAGCATATTTAAACCTTTTTTGTGACACTGGCAGGTCATGAATTGGCATGGGGTCCTGGGGCGAAGCTCCCAGAAGCTCAGGGATTTTATACGTCAAATTATCGTCAGATGAGCATATTTTAAACCTTATTTGTGACACTGGGAGGTCGCGAATAAGCGTGGGGTCCAGGTGAAGGATCCCCCAGAAGCTCAGGGTTTTACTACATTAAAATATCTTCAGATGAGCATATTGTATACCTTATTTGGTGACACTGTTTTGTCGCGAATTGGCGTGGGGTCCAAGGAGGAGCCCCCTGGAAGTTCAGAGGTTTTGGGCAATAAATAACTGTCAGATGAGCATGATTTTATACCTTAATTGTGACACTGGCAGGTCACAAATTGGCGTGGGGTCCAAGAGCGGAGCCCCCGGAAGCTCAGGGGCTTGGGCGATAAATTATTGTCAGATGAGCATGCTTTTATACCGTAGTTGTGACACTGGCAGGTCATGAATTGGGGTTGGGTTTAGGGGCGGAGCCCCCGGAAGTTCAGGGATTTTGGGCAATAAATAACTGTCAGATGAGAATGCTTTTATACCTTACTTTTTTGACACTGGTAGGTCGCGAATTGGCGTGGGGTCCGGGGGCGAAGCACCCAGAAGCTCAGGGGTTTTATACGTTAAATTATCGTCAGATGAGCATATTTAAACATTTTTTGTGACACTGGCAGGTCATGAATTGGAATGGGGTCCGGGGGCGAAGCTCCCTGAAGCTCAGGGGTTTATACGTCAAATTATCGTCAGATGAGCATATTTTAAACCTTATTTGTGACACTGGGAGGTCGCGAATAAGCGTGGGGTCCAGGGGGAGGATCCCCCAGAAGCTCAGGGTTTTACTACATTAAAATATCTTCAGATTAGCATATTGTATACCTTATTTGTGACACTGGTAGGTCACGAATTGGCGTGGGGTCCAGGGGCGGAGCCCCCGGAAGCTCAGGGGTTTTGGGCGATAAATTATTGTCAGATGAGCATGCTTTTATACCCTAGTTGTGACACTGGCAGGTCACGAATTGGGGTTGGGTCTAGGGGCGGAGCCCCCGGAAGTTCAGGGGTTTTGGGCAATAAATAAATGTCAGATGAGCATGCTTTTAAACCTTATTTTGTGACACTGGTAGGTCGCGAACTGGCGTGGGGTCCGGGGGCGAAGCCCCCACAAGCTCAGGGGTTTTATACATTAAATTATCGTCAGATGAGCATATTTTAAACCTTTTTTGTGACACTGGCAGGTCGCGAATAAGCTAGGGGTACAGGGGGAGGATCCCCCAGAAGCTCGGGGTTTTACTACATTAAATTATCGTCAGATGAGCATATTGTATGCTTTATTTGTGACACTGAGAGGTCGCGAATAAGCGTGGGGTCCAGGGGGAGGATCCCCCAGAAGCTCAGGGTTTTACTATATTGAAATATCTTCAGATGAGCATATTGTATACCTTATTTGTGACACTGGTAGGTCACGAATTGGCGTGGGGTCCAGGGGCGGAGCCCCCGGAAGCTCAGGGGTTTTGGGCGATAAATTATTGTCAGATGAGCATGCTTTTATACCCTAGTTGTGACACTGGCAGGTCACGAATTGGGGTTGGGTTTAGGGGCGGAGCCCCCTGAAGCTCAGGGATTTTGGGCAATAAATAACTGTCAGATGAGCATGCTTTTATACCTTATTTTGTGACACTGGTAGGTCGCAAATTGGCGTGGGGTACAGGGGGAGGATCCCCCAGAAGCTCAGGGTTTTACTATATTAAATTATCGTCAGATAAGCATATTGTATACCTTATTTGTGACACTGGGAGGTCGCGAATAAGCCTGGGGTCCAGGGGGAGGATCCCCAAGAAGCTCAGGGTTTTACTACATTAAAATATTTTCAGATGAGCATATTGTATACATTATTTGTGACACTGGGAGGTCGCGAATAAGCGTGGGGTCCAGGGGGAGGATCCCCCAGAAGCTCAGGGTTTTACTACATTAAAATATCTTCAGATGAGCATATTGTATACCTTATTTGTGACACTGGTAGGTCACGAATTGGCGTGGGGTCCAGGGGCGGAGCCCCCGGAAGCTCAGGGGTTTTGGGCGATAAATTATTGTCAGATGAGCATGCTTTTATACCCTAGTTGTGACACTGGCAGGTCACGAATTTGGGTTGGGTTTAGGGGCGGAGCCCCCGGAAGTTCAGGGATTTTGGGCAATAAATAACTGTCAGAGGAGCATGCTTTTATACCTTATTTTGTGACACTGGTAGGTCGCGAATTGGCGTGGGGTCCGGGGGCGAAGCCCCCAGAAGCTCAGGGGTTTAATACGTTAAATTATCGTCAGATGAGCATATTTAAACCTTTTTTGTGACACTGGCAGGTCATGAATTGGCATGGGGTCCGGGGGCGAAGCTCCCAGAAGCTCAGGGATTTTATACGTCAAATTATCGTCAGATGAGCATATTTTAAACCTTATTTGTGACACTGGAAGGTCGCGAATAAGCGTGGGGTCCAGGTGGAGGATCCCCCAGAAGCTCAGGGTTTTACTACATTAAAATATCTTCAGATTAGCATATTGTATACCTTATTTGTAACACTTGTAGGTCACGAATTGGCGTGGGGTCCAGGGGCGGAGCACCCGGAAGCTCAGGGGTTTTGGGCGATAAATTATTGTCAGATGAGCATGCTTTTATACCCTAGTTGTGACACTGGCAGGTCACGAATTGGGGTTGTGTTTAGGGGCGGAGCCCCCGGAAGTTCAAGGGTTTTGGGCAGTAAATAACTGTCAGATGAGCATGCTTTAGTACCTTATTTTGTGACACTGGTAGGTCTCGAATTGGCGTGAGGTCCGGGGGCGAAGCCCCCAGAAGCTCAGGGGTTTAATACGTTAAATTATCGTCAGATGAGCATATTTAAACCTTTTTTGTGACACTGGCAGGTCATGAATTGGCATGGGGTCCTGGGGCGAAGCTCCCAGAAGCTCAGGGATTTTATACGTCAAATTATCGTCAGATGAGCATATTTTAAACCTTATTTGTGACACTGGGAGGTCGCGAATAAGCGTGGGGTCCAGGTGGAGGATCCCCCAGAAGCTCAGGGTTTTACTACATTAAAATATCTTCAGATGAGCATATTGTATACCTTATTTGGTGACACTGTTTTGTCGCGAATTGGCGTGGGGTCCAAGGAGGAGCCCCCTGGAAGTTCAGAGGTTTTGGGCAATAAATAACTGTCAGATGAGCATGATTTTATACCTTAATTGTGACACTGGCAGGTCACAAATTGGCGTGGGGTCCAAGAGCGGAGCCCCCGGAAGCTCAGGGGCTTGGGCGATAAATTATTGTCAGATGAGCATGCTTTTATACCCTAGTTGTGACACTGGCAGGTCACGAATTGGGGTTGGGTCTAGGGGCGGAGCCCCCGGAAGTTCAGGGGTTTTGGGCAATAAATAAATGTCAGATGAGCATGCTTTTAAACCTTATTTTGTGACACTGGTAGGTCGCGAACTGGCGTGGGGTCCGGGGGCGAAGCCCCCAGAAGCTCAGGGGTTTTATACATTAAATTATCGTCAGATGAGCATATTTTAAACCTTTTTTGTGACACTGGCAGGTCGCGAATAAGCTAGGGGTACAGGGGGAGGATCCCCCAGAAGCTCGGGGTTTTACTACATTAAATTATCATCAGATGAGCATATTGTATGCCTTATTTGTGACACTGAGAGGTCGCGAATAAGCGTGGGGTCCAGGGGGAGGATCCCCCAGAAGCTCAGGGTTTTACTACATTAAAATATCTTCAGATGAGCATATTGTATACCTTATTTGTGACACTGGTAGGTCACGAATTGACGTGGGGTCCAGGGGCGGAGCCCCCGGAAGCTCAGGGGTTTTGGGCGATAAATTATTGTCAGATGAGCATGCTTTTATACCCTAGTTGTGACACTGGCAGGTCACGAATTGGGGTTGGGTTTAGGGGCGGAGCCCCCCGAAGCTCAGGGATTTTGGGCAATAAATAACTGTCAGATGAGCATGCTTTTATACCTTATTTTGTGACACTGGTAGGTCGCGAATTGGCGTGGGGTCCGGGGGCGAAGCACCCAGAAGCTCAGGGGTTTTATACGTTAAATTATCGTCAGATGAGCATATTTAAACCTTTTTTGTGACACTGGCAGGTCATGAATTGGCATGGGGTCCGGGGGCGAAGCTCCCTGAAGCTCAGGGGTTTATACGTCAAATTATCGTCAGATGAGCATATTTTAAACCTTATTTGTGACACTGGGAGGTCGCGAATAAGCGTGGGGTCCAGGGGGAGGATCCCCCAGAAGCTCAGGGTTTTACTACATTAAAATATCTTCAGATGAGCATATTGTATACCTTATTTGTGACACTGGTAGGTCACGAATTGGCGTGGGGTCCAGGGGCAGAGCCCCCGGAAGCTCAGGGGTTTTGGGCGATAAATTATTGTCAGATGAGCATGCTTTTATACCCTAGTTGTGACACTGGCAGGTCACGAATTGGGGTTGGGTCTAGGGGCGGAGCCCCCGGAAGTTCAGGGGTTTTGGGCAATAAATAAATGTCAGATGAGCATGCTTTTAAACCTTATTTTGTGACACTGGTAGGTCGCGAACTGGCGTGGGGTCCGGGGGCGAAGCCCCCACAAGCTCAGGGGTTTTATACATTAAATTATCGTCAGATGAGCATATTTTAAACCTTTTTTGTGACACTGGCAGGTCGCGAATAAGCTAGGGGTACAGGGGGAGGATCCCCCAGAAGCTCGGGGTTTTACTACATTAAATTATCGTCAGATGAGCATATTGTATGCCTTATTTTGTGACACTGAGAGGTCGCGAATAAGCGTGGGGTCCAGGGGGAGGATCCCCCAGAAGCTCAGGGTTTTACTACATTAAAATATCTTCAGATGAGCATATTGTATACCTTATTTGTGACACTGGTAGGTCACGAATTGGCGTGGGGTCCAGGGGCGGAGCCCCCGGAAGCTCAGGGGTTTTGGGCGATAAATTATTGTCAGATGAGCATGCTTTTATACCCTAGTTGTGACACTGGCAGGTCACGAATTTGGGTTTGGTTTAGGGGCGGAGCCCCCGGAAGTTCAGGGATTTTGGGCAATAAATAACTGTCAGAGGAGCATGCTTTTATACCTTATTTTGTGACACTGGTAGGTCGCGAATTGGCGTGGGGTCCGGGGGCGAAGCCCCCAGAAGCTCAGGGGTTTAATACGTTAAATTATCGTCAGATGAGCATATTTAAACCTTTTTGTGACACTGGCAGGTCATGAATTGGCATGGGGTCCGGGGGCGAAGCTCCCAGAAGCTCAGGGATTTTATACGTCAAATTATCGTCAGATGAGCATATTTTAAACCTTATTTGTGACACTGGGAGGTCGCGAATAAGCGTGGGGTCCAGGTGGAGGATCCCCCAGAAGCTCAGGGTTTTACTACATTAAAATATCTTCAGATTAGCATATTGTATACCTTATTTGTGACACTTGTAGGTCACGAATTGGCGTGGGGTCCAGGGGCGGAGCACCCGGAAGCTCAGGGGTTTTGGGCGATAAATTATTGTCAGATGAGCATGCTTTTATACCCTAGTTGTGACACTGGCAGGTCACGAATTGGGGTTGTGTTTAGGGGCGGAGCCCCCGGAAGTTCAAGGGTTTTGGGCAGTAAATAACTGTCAGATGAGCATGCTTTAGTACCTTATTTTGTGACACTGGTAGGTCGCGAATTGGCGTGAGGTCCGGGGGCGAAGCCCCCAGAAGCTCAGGGGTTTAATACGTTAAATTATCGTCAGATGAGCATATTTAAACCTTTTTTGTGACACTGGCAGGTCATGAATTGGCATGGGGTCCTGGGGCGAAGCTCCCAGAAGCTCAGGGATTTTATACGTCAAATTATCGTCAGATGAGCATATTTTAAACCTTATTTGTGACACTGGGAGGTCGCGAATAAGCGTGGGGTCCAGGTGGAGGATCCCCCAGAAGCTCAGGGTTTTACTACATTAAATATCTTCAGATGAGCATGATTTTATACCTTAATTGTGACACTGGCAGGTCACAAATTGGCGTGGGGTCCAAGAGCGGAGCCCCCGGAAGTTCAGAGGTTTTGGGCAATAAATTATTGTCAGATGAGCATGCTTTTATACCCTAGTTGTGACACTGGCAGGTCACGAATTGGGGTTGGGTCTAGGGGCGGAGCCCCCGGAAGTTCAGGGGTTTTGGGCAATAAATAAATGTCAGATGAGCATGCTTTTAAACCTTATTTTGTGACACTGGTAGGTCGCGAACTGGCGTGGGGTCCGGGGGCGAAGCCCCCAGAAGCTCAGGGGTTTTATACATTAAATTATCGTCAGATGAGCATATTTTAAACCTTTTTTGTGACACTGGCAGGTCGCGAATAAGCTAGGGGTACAGGGGGAGGATCCCCCAGAAGCTCGGGGTTTTACTACATTAAATTATCATCAGATGAGCATATTGTATGCCTTATTTGTGACACTGAGAGGTCGCGAATAAGCGTGGGGTCCAGGGGGAGGATCCCCCAGAAGCTCAGGGTTTTACTACATTAAAATATCTTCAGATGAGCATATTGTATACCTTATTTGTGACACTGGTAGGTCACGAATTGACGTGGGGTCCAGGGGCGGAGCCCCCGGAAGCTCAGGGGTTTTGGGCGATAAATTATTGTCAGATGAGCATGCTTTTATACCCTAGTTGTGACACTGGCAGGTCACGAATTGGGGTTGGGTTTAGGGGCGGAGCCCCCGGAAGCTCAGGGATTTTGGGCAATAAATAACTGTCAGATGAGCATGCTTTTATACCTTATTTTGTGACACTGGTAGGTCGCGAATTGGCGTGGGGTCCGGGGGCGAAGCACCCAGAAGCTCAGGGGTTTTATACGTTAAATTATCGTCAGATGAGCATATTTAAACCTTTTTTGTGACACTGGCAGGTCATGAATTGGCATGGGGTCCGGGGGCGAAGCTCCCTGAAGCTCAGGGGTTTATACGTCAAATTATCGTCAGATGAGCATATTTTAAACCTTATTTGTGACACTGGGAGGTCGCGAATAAGCGTGGGGTCCAGGGGGAGGATCCCCCAGAAGCTCAGGGTTTTACTACATTAAAATATCTTCAGATGAGCATATTGTATACCTTATTTGTGACACTGGTAGGTCACGAATTGGCGTGGGGTCCAGGGGCAGAGCCCCCGGGAGCTCAGGGGTTTTGGGCGATAAATTATTGTCAGATGAGCATGCTTTTATACCCTAGTTGTGACACTGGCAGGTCACGAATTGGGGTTGGGTCTAGGGGCGGAGCCCCCGGAAGTTCAGGGGTTTTGGGCAATAAATAAATGTCAGATGAGCATGCTTTTAAACCTTATTTTGTGACACTGGTAGGTCGCGAACTGGCGTGGGGTCCGGGGGCGAAGCCCCCACAAGCTCAGGGGTTTTATACATTAAATTATCGTCAGATGAGCATATTTTAAACCTTTTTTTGTGACACTGGCAGGTCGCGAATAAGCTAGGGGTACAGGGGGAGGATCCCCCAGAAGCTCGGGGTTTTACTACATTAAATTATCGTCAGATGAGCATATTGTATGCCTTATTTTGTGACACTGAGAGGTCGCGAATAAGCGTGGGGTCCAGGGGGAGAATCCCCCAGAAGCTCAGGGTTTTACTACATTAAAATATCTTCAGATGAGCATATTGTATACCTTATTTGTGACACTGGTAGGTCACGAATTGGCGTGGGGTCCAGGGGCGGAGCCCCCGGAAGCTCAGGGGTTTTGGGCGATAAATTATTGTCAGATGAGCATGCTTTTATACCCTAGTTGTGACACTGGCAGGTCACGAATTTGGGTTTGGTTTAGGGGCGGAGCCCCCGGAAGTTCAGGGATTTTGGGCAATAAATAACTGTCAGGGGAGCATGCTTTTATACCTTATTTTGTGACACTGGTAGGTCGCGAATTGGCGTGGGGTCCGGGGGCGAAGCCCCCAGAAGCTCAGGGGTTTAATACGTTAAATTATCGTCAGATGAGCATATTTAAACCTTTTTTGTGACACTGGCAGGTCATGAATTGGCATGGGGTCCGGGGGCGAAGCTCCCAGAAGCTCAGGGATTTTATACGTCAAATTATCGTCAGATGAGCATATTTTAAACCTTATTTGTGACACTGGGAGGTCGCGAATAAGCGTGGGGTCCAGGTGGAGGATCCCCCAGAAGCTCAGGGTTTTACTACATTAAAATATCTTCAGATTAGCATATTGTATACCTTATTTGTGACACTTGTAGGTCACGAATTGGCGTGGGGTCCAGGGGCGGAGCACCCGGAAGCTCAGGGGTTTTGGGCGATAAATTATTGTCAGATGAGCATGCTTTTATACCCTAGTTGTGACACTGGCAGGTCACGAATTGGGGTTGTGTTTAGGGGCGGAGCCCCCGGAAGTTCAAGGGTTTTGGGCAATAAATAACTGTCAGATGAGCATGCTTTAGTACCTTATTTTGTGACACTGGTAGGTCGCGAATTGGCGTGAGGTCCGGGGGCGAAGCCCCCAGAAGCTCAGGGGTTTAATACGTTAAATTATCGTCAGATGAGCATATTTAAACCTTTTTTGTGACACTGGCAGGTCATGAATTGGCATGGGGTCCTGGGGCGAAGCTCCCAGAAGCTCAGGGATTTTATACGTCAAATTATCGTCAGATGAGCATATTTTAAACCTTATTTGTGACACTGGGAGGTCGCGAATAAGCGTGGGGTCCAGGTGGAGGATCCCCCAGAAGCTCAGGGTTTTACTACATTAAAATATCTTCAGATGAGCATATTGTATACCTTATTTGGTGACACTGTTTTGTCGCGAATTGGCGTGGGGTCCAAGGAGGAGCCCCCTGGAAGTTCAGAGGTTTTGGGCAATAAATAACTGTCAGATGAGCATGATTTTATACCTTAATTGTGACACTGGCAGGTCACGAATTGGCGTGGGGTCCAAGAGCGGAGCCCCCGGAAGCTCAGGGGCTTGGGCGATAAATTATTGTCAGATGAGCATGCTTTTATACCCTAGTTGTGACACTGGCAGGTCACGAATTGGGGTTGGGTCTAGGGGCGGAGCCCCCGGAAGTTCAGGGGTTTTGGGCAATAAATAAATGTCAGATGAGCATGCTTTTAAACCTTATTTTGTGACACTGGTAGGTCGCGAACTGGCGTGGGGTCCGGGGGCGAAGCCCGCAGAAGCTCAGGGGTTTTATACATTAAATTATCGTCAGATGAGCATATTTTAAACCTTTTTTGTGACACTGGCAGGTCGCGAATAAGCTAGGGGTACAGGGGGAGGATCCCCCAGAAGCTCGGGGTTTTACTACATTAAATTATCATCAGATGAGCATATTGTATGCCTTATTTGTGACACTGAGAGGTCGCGAATAAGCGTGGGGTCCAGGGGGAGGATCCCCCAGAAGCTCAGGGTTTTACTACATTAAAATATCTTCAGATGAGCATATTGTATACCTTATTTGTGACACTGGTAGGTCACGAATTGACGTGGGGTCCAGGGGCGGAGCCCCCGGAAGCTCAGGGGTTTTGGGCGATAAATTATTGTCAGATGAGCATGCTTTTATACCCTAGTTGTGACACTGGCAGGTCACGAATTGGGGTTGGGTTTAGGGGCGGAGCCCCCGGAAGCTCAGGGATTTTGGGCAAGAAATAACTGTCAGATGAGCATGCTTTTATACCTTATTTTGTGACACTGGTAGGTCGCGAATTGGCGTGGGGTCCGGGGGCGAAGCACCCAGAAGCTCAGGGGTTTTATACGTTAAATTATCGTCAGATGAGCATATTTAAACCTTTTTTGTGACACTGGCAGGTCATGAATTGGCATGGGGTCCGGGGGCGAAGCTCCCTGAAGCTCAGGGGTTTATACGTCAAATTATCGTCAGATGAGCATATTTTAAACCTTATTTGTGACACTGGGAGGTCGCGAATAAGCGTGGGGTCCAGGGGGAGGATCCCCCAGAAGCTCAGGGTTTTACTACATTAAAATATCTTCAGATGAGCATATTGTATACCTTATTTGTGACACTGGTAGGTCACGAATTGGCGTGGGGTCCAGGGGCGGAGCCCCCTGAAGCTCAGGGGTTTTGGGCGATAAATTATTGACAGATGAGCATGCTTTTATACCCTAGTTGTGACACTGGCAGGTCACGAATTTGGGTTGGGTTTAGGGGCGGAGCCCCCGGAAGTTCAGGGATTTTGTCAATAAATAACTGTCAGAGGAGCATGCTTTTATACCTTATTTTGTGACACTGGTAGGTCGCGAATTGGCGTGGGGTCCGGGGGCGAAGCCCCCAGAAGCTCAGGGGTTTAATACGTTAAATTATCGTCAGATGAGCATATTTAAACCTTTTTTGTGACACTGGCAGGTCATGAATTGGCATGGGGTCCGGGGGCGAAGCTCCCAGAAGCTCAGGGATTTTATACGTCAAATTATCGTCAGATGAGCATATTTTAAACCTTATTTGTGACACTGGGAGGTCGCGAATAAGCGTGGGGTCCAGGTGGAGGATCCCCCAGAAGCTCAGGGTTTTACTACATTAAAATATCTTCAGATTAGCATATTGTATACCTTATTTGTGACACTTGTAGGTCACGAATTGGCGTGGGGTCCAGGGGCGGAGCACCCGGAAGCTCAGGGGTTTTGGGCGATAAATTATTGTCAGATGAGCATGCTTTTATACCCTAGTTGTGACACTGGCAGGTCACGAATTGGGGTTGTGTTTAGGGGCGGAGCCCCCGGAAGTTCAAGGGTTTTGGGCAATAAATAACTGTCAGATGAGCATGCTTTAGTACCTTATTTTGTGACACTGGTACAGTACACGCCGAAAATCTCCGCAACACGATTACACGATATATTTTTCGGATTACACGGTTTACACGATTCACTTGAATCGTGTAACTGTGTAATCGTGTAGATTTACACGCTTGAAAATGTCGCTCTGAATCGTGTAATCGTGTAAATAATTAAGTGCGTTGGTGGGATGATTCGACCAGATGTAACAATCGTGTAACTGTGTAATCGTGTAAATTTACACGATTGAGGAATGTCGCTCTGAATCGTGTAATCGTGTAAATAGCTAAGTGCATTGGTGAAATGATTCGACCAGATGCAACAAACGTGTAACCGTGTAATCGTGTAAATAGTTATAATGGTTATAAGGGCATTGGTAGGATGATTCGACCAGCTGCAACAATCGTTTAATTGTGTCTTGTTTACATCGATTGCTTTCTACACCACTTATCTCAGTATTCATCAGGTAATTACTGTACTTTATATTCGTGTATAAACCTCATCACTTTCTAGTAACCCGTATCGTATACTGATCCGTGAGACTAGGTAGTGAAACGTCAGAAAGAGGAAGACATGATAGATGAAATAGTTAAGGAAAAAAGACGGCTACGAGGAGAAGGGAACAAATTTAAAGGGAAATGAGGCTTGAAAGGGCATGATAAAGATAAGAAGGAGAAAAACTATGCAAGAGAAAAATAGGGGAGGACGCCAGAAAGCAAAAAAAGGTGTCCGAAAAAAAGAGATAATGAAATAGAGTTATAGAAATATAGAAGGGCGAAACAAAGTGAAAAAATAGACATGAGAAGTAGAAAGGCTGTGAAAATGAGAGGAAAGGTAAACAAAATAAGGTGAGAGTGAAACATAATGACAGCAAGAGGGAGTAAGATAAAAGGGCAGTGGATGAAAGTGAGAGCGAGAGAGAGAGAGTGTGAGAGAGAGATAGAGAGAGATATCTAAATAGGAAGAACAAAATTGATAAAGCGATGGGGATTTAATCCAAGTAGAGAGAAAATCTATTTATCTTTATCTCTCTACTCTGTTAATAATTTGTCATTGTAGTTGACTGTTTTTCAGGAAGCTGTTTGAGGGCTTATTATAGTATTTTTTCTTCACCGTTGCATTATAGTATCATTGTCATTATTGTTATTGTTACTATTTTTCTACTTCTTATTAGTGGTATTATCATCATAATTATAATTATAATATTTTCTTTGTTTGTCCACACAAACACTCTATTTTACTCTTTTTTTAATATACTGTACATATCTCACTTTTCTCTCCCCCCCCCCACTCTCTCTCTCTCTCTCTCTCTCTCTCTCTATATATATATATATTTCTTACCCTCCCAATCTCTCTTTACTCTCTCAATCACCTAATGATGACCTAAAAAGGATGACCTAAAAAATATGACCCCCAACGGAACGAAATGTCGATCGGTCAAATTTTCAAATTTCGGGACCAAAAAAAAAAAAATGTCCTCTTACCTCCCACCCCCCCCCCCCCCCCTCCCCCCCCCCCCCCGCTTATTCAGCGGCTCGTTGCGAATTTTTTTGGCCAGATTTCAAAATGTTAACCCCCCCCCCCCCCCTTGAAAAAAATCCTGCGTACGCCACTGACACGGGGCAATTAAAACACACCCATGGGGCAATTGTAATCACATACAATTGCATCAACAAATCATATCCCTCAGAAATACATATATACATGTATATTGCTCTTTGTTTATTAAAGGTGACGATAGCCGGACAGATTTTCAACAATATTATAGAACCCAATAGAATATTTTTAATAAAAACTATGAAAAAGACTCATTGCCTATATATTTTCCTAGTTAAGTGGGGAAAATTATACTACTTCTTACGTTGTTACATTTGCCCCCGAGGAGGGCGGCCATTTTTGTTTATATTTTTTTTCTTCTTAGCATTAGAATTCCTCCATGAAACTTTCGCCAAATACAGGCCTAACATCTTGGGTTTTTTTGGACCTAAATACAAAATGAAAATCAAGCTCTTATTGGTCTAGATTTTTTCTTAAAGGTAATTCAAGATTTTACTTCCGATGTTTTTGGCTGTAAAAAGTTCCTCGATGTATTGACCTGCCCATGGACCTGCCTAAATACCCTTAGGACAGATGTGGGGCAACGAAATATGTATGGTCTGTGTAGAGCGTGTTCCTAATATAGGGATGCATGGAGCCTCCGTTACCTAGCTTTGCAACGTGTTACTTTTGTCCCCGGTTTCAACATACATGTAGGATCATCCCTGAACAATAGGTGTTATGTAAGGATCTACTCTTTATCCCCGGCGAGGATCAATATCAGGCCACATTCAGATTAAGCTTCGTTTGTATGTGACAGGAAGTGTGCTATTAAGCCTTGACCCGGCGTAGTTCTTCATACATGTAGCTGAATGCAATGTTGTAAAAGTTAATGTACGAAAATGAGGAAATCCAAAATAACACTGATCATGACATAAAAGGGGATAGGGCACTTTTTACAAAGTTAAAGTGGCACTCTTTCTTTGTAACCAGGGGCATTTTAGGGGTAATTGAAAAAAGTTCAAGGGGGGGGGGGGGGGGGGGGGGCACTGTACCGCTAGCTAAACTTGACACAAAGACAGTTGGCAATTCACTAACTATATATTTATTCACGGTTTGCTACTGTTCCCTGTAGCCATGTGACAATTGTAAATATTTTTTATAATTCTGACATATCAACTTTATTGTATTGTAGTTAAATACTTACTTAAAGGTGCATATCTTGGCATGATTTTTTATTATTTTGAAGCCATTATCGTTTCATAACTGGAAGTCAAGTGTTATATTTGCCACACCCATGGGGCAATTGTAATCATATACATTGTACCAACAAATCATATACCTCAGAAATATATATATTGTTCTTTGATTATTAAAGGTGACGATCTGGACAGATTTTCAACAATTAAACATCATTTTAGAGAACCCCAATAAGATAATTTTAATAAAAACTATGACAAATGCTTGACACATTGCCATTATATTTAGTTCCAGTTAATTGTGGGGAAAATTATACTAGTTCATACGTTGTTACATTTGCACCCGAGGTGGGCGGCCATATTTGTTTTTATCTTTTTTCTTAGCATTTGAAATCGTCCTTGAAACTTTCGCCAAATACAGGCCTAACATCTTGGGGATTTTTGGACCTAAATAAAAATGAAAACCAAGCTCATAATTGTCCAGAATTTTGTTTGAAGGTAATTAAATTCAATTCAAGGTTTTATTTCGAAAAACATAGAGTAGGATGCACATGCTGTAGCTCAGTGAAAGCTGAAATGTATATGTTTACAAGTATTGAGGATACATATAAATATGAAAGAATATCTATTCATGAAACATATCAACATAATCGTACAAAACCATGACAGATAAAATAATGGTCTGGTTAAAAAGACAACTGCTCAAATATACAAATAAAAAAGATTGGGTTTTTAAAGAAAAACTTAAAACAATCAGCGATGATTAAGAAGATCAATACAATTTGGTATTGCACTTTGTTTAAAACGAGAGGTTCTGCATTTATATTGACTATACTTGTGTTTATTTCGTAATGACATGCCAACGATTTATCGTTCAGGAATCCAGGAATTTTTCACGCCTTATTTGTAATCGTTCAAGCTGGCATCGTTTTAAGGCGTCTTCATAATTTATAGAACTTTTCCCTAGGATGATTTTACATATCCTTTTCTGAGTTGACATAGGCCTAGATTTTGGTCTCTCACAATTTTCAAAAATGTTATGCAATAGTCTAACAAGATAGTGAGATGTTGATAAACCAGGTCTATATATTGCCATATTGGTGAGGGTCAATGTACTTATATATGTCTTCCAGAAGCCACTTGGCTATAAAAGATTCGGCCATTTTTGAGATACGACTATATAGTTAACGCTATGGGGCGTAGTTGTTCAGTTGTTGGTGATTGAGGTTTTGGGATTGGAATAAGTTGACTTCTTTTCCACTGCCATGCTATGCCCTGATGAAGATGCATTTAAGATATCTGCTACAGGCTTAATTCATATGCAAATTCACGAACTTAATACGAGGTGGAAGATCTTCTTTCAATCCTGCTTTGTTACTTTTTATCTTTTGGAGCATGTTGAAAACCTCATATTGCTGGACCTCTGGTATATTGATTGTGAAGGTAAGAATGCAGGTACATGTATAAATCTGCTCGTGTCCAGGGGTCTGAGGTCTTTTGTTATTGATATAAACAGCTTGTTAATAGCTTCTGCTGTTTTTTCATAACATTTAGGGTCATTATCTGCAATACCTTGTTCTTTTATGACTGGTTAATCTAAATTTCTTTTACTTATTATCTTGATCTGTTTTTACCATGCACCTGGGTTTGTTGTTATTATTGTTGTTATTTCAAGGTGTGAAACACGAGTATTATAATAACGATTGCGAAACGAAGAAGCAAAATTAAAATCATGAAAGAAAACTTATGCAGAGAAATTAATTACGTGATAGAATAATGGTATACACTTTTACGGCGCTATAATGATGAAATTTGATTTGGAAACTGGGAATAACGAGGTGCCGTGAAATGGCTTCAGATTCATGATTTAGAGTATTTGAATAGTGTTATTATAGTGATGTAATATATTTCGACAGCTATTGATAAGAATATACACACAGGAACATAATTTGAAATTGTTTATGCGTTACAACTGCTTGTCTTTACATTTACAAAATTTGTTGGATCGCAGTAACTCATTTCGTAGAGAAAATAGAGAGGGGGTAATGAATGATGTTTGACAAATAAGTGAAAATACAAATATAAAAACAAAATAATGCTACATACATGTATAAGAAAACGAAATCCAAGACAGCGTCGGTTGAACAGAAATAAAAACACTATTGAGTAGGAAAGAGAAACCAGTAAGAAAAGTTATAATAACTTAAGGCAAGTTCAAGTTCATTTTTATTCAAAACCACACAAAACATGATATATAACCTTTTACTAAAAAGAGACTGGTAATAGTACATTAATCGACATATATTAACTTAATTACATCATAAAATGAATGGTTTTAGGACCCCTTTAGAAACTAAGCTCGTGAGCGGGGCCCTACAGTTAACAAAATACATACATGTACATTACCAATATGGCAAGGTGAATAAAAAAAATGCAACGCAAAGCAGAATGAGGAGGAGGCAAAGAAGTAGAAAAGAAAAGAAAAGTAAAAGCATAGTAGGAAGAAGAAGAAGGAGATTCAATACCTATGATGTATTTTTTAAATATATATATTTAAGTAATTCGGTGTAAAAATGCAGGTGGGTCTACTATTGAAGCAAAGCTTGCAGGATGTAGCCCCCACCCTTATTATAATTATACATGTAACAAGAGAGTAATTTGGTATTGCTGTTTGAATCGAAGCCTTTATTGCTCTACTCGTAAGATTGACCATATTTGTTTTTGTTTTTGTGTTGTTGCTGTTATTACCAGCGGGATTTAGTTAAAAGGTAGTGGACACAATTTTTAATATAAATCACAGTTATTCCTTACTGGATGTAGTTTAATGGCACCAACTAGGATTTACAAGGTCAATCATCCAATTCCAGATTATTATTTTTTATAGACATGCATTTAATGTGCGAATCGGGGTCACGCGGCCTCCCGCAGTTTCAAATCCATAGCACATATTGATCACGAATGAATTATAAAAACTAGACGTTGCGTTATTTCCACAAACATCAAACATTTTGGTATAACAATTTATGTATTATACGGTGATTTCAAAAGCTTTCACATTATAATCATTGACCAACAATAATTCAACCTCCCATCCCAACTAAAAGCCCCTGTCCGGGATGATGTGGTATTGTTGTCATTAGTGTCCTTAAACTAAAGGGACACTAGTTTTCATACCCGCTTAACGCCCCATTGTCTGATTGCAAGCAATTCAAGTTGTAGCGAACGGCACTTTGACACCATTGTTCAGGCGGAAAACAATGCTTCCCCCAAAGCAATCTTGCCGATTGGTTGGCGCGGCCGGTTTTTTTTCTTCATCCCACGACAGGTCCGGACCGCGTCTTATTTTTTCTGTCGTACTCAAGCGAGCCTAGATTCCAGTATGAACTCATTTCCATAATATAACAAGCTACGAAAAGCTTGCAAATAGGTCACAATTATACTTTGATTATCAATTGCTTTGCCTCACTATTTATTAAGGCACGCATCGTTATAGCTCAATCGATAAAGACGGCGTTACACAACGTTTGAGTTGTGGGTTAGAAACTTAGAATCTCAGTATTTATTCAGTTCTATTTTGCCTTTATAAATAGTGAGGCAAAGCAATAAATAATCAAAGTCTAATTGTTTGTGACCTCTTTGCAAGCCGATAATTACATAAAAAGTATCAGCCAAAGTCCGAAACTCTCGTGAGAACAGATGACGCCCCTCGCCCAGTCATGGATAATGTCGATATCAAAAACATAGTATAACGATCTTTATAGTAACGAATGAGCTGGTGTCCCTTATTTTAAATGGTTCTGTCTTGTAATGTAAATTATCACAACATAATTAGTTGTACTAGCCCTCCTTTGAGTTTTGTAATAATATTTGTTTTTATATTTACAACTTAGGAATAAAAAGTCCCAACCCCCCCCCCCCCCCCTTCTCTCGTCGTTCATCGCTTTTGTCTTTTTTCTCACCTAGGATAACATCCGAGAGTGCTTTTCGGGAAGTGGACTGATTTTTTGAATTTTCAAACAGTCTAAAATAAAACTAGAGACAAATACCGCAATTACTAATATATAAGAGAGACAGAAAGCGTCGTCTTTGCTCGTCCCCGTTGTCCTCGTTCAATCCACCCTCCCCCCTCAGCTCTTGGCAATTCTTGCTTCTACTCAACTAGTCCATTATCTGGCCTATTTAATTTTGATCTCCACCACACCAACGCTACCCCCCCCCCCCCTCCCTCCCTACTTACTTGCTACCAGCCGATGGTGGAGTGATAGGACGCCCGGCAAAATGGTAAGCATAATTATGAGTTTGTTGATAACGCCATCTTCGACGGCTTGAATCAACACAATTCCAGCGAGCAATCGAATCGTGTAAATTTAAATCGTGTAATCGTGTTGCGGAGATTTTCGGCGGGCAGATTACACGATTACACGATTCGACCTGAATTGAGAAATCGTGTAATTTTACACGATTACACGTTTACACGATTCAAATTCCGATCAATTGGCAAAAGACGAATCGTGTAAAAAAAATGGTTACACGATTCGAGCGAGCAATCGAATCGTGTAAATTTTGAATCGTGTAAATCGTGTTGCGGAGATATTCGGCGTGTACTGTAGGTCGCGAATTGGCGTGAGGTCCGGGGGCGAAGCTCCCAGAAGCTCAGGGATTTTATACGTCAAATTATCGTCAGATGAGCATATTTTAAACCTTATTTGTGACACTGGGAGGTCGCGAATAAGCGTGGGGTCCAGGTGGAAGATCCCCCAGAAGCTCAGGGTTTTACTACATTAAAATATCTTCAGATGAGCATATTGTATACCTTATTTGGTGACACTGTTTGGTCGCGAATTGGCGTGGGGTCCAAGGAGGAGCCCCCTGGAAGTTCAGGGGTTTTGGGCAATAAATAACTGTCAGATGAGCATGATTTTATACCTTAATTGTGACACTGGCAGGTCACGAATTGGCGTGGGGTCCAAGAGCGGAGCCCCCGGAAGCTCAGGGGCTTGGGCGATAAATTATTATCAGATGAGCATGCTTTTGTACCCTAGTTGTGACACTGGCAGGTCACGAATTGGGGTTGGGTTTAGGGGCGGAGCCCCCGGAAGTTCAGGGGTTTTGGGCAATAAATAACTGTCAGATGAGCATGCTTTTATACCTTATTTTGTGACACTGGTAGGTCGCGAATTGGCGTGGGGTCCGGGGGCGAAGCCCCCAGAAGCTCAGGGGTTTTATACGTTAAATTATCGTCAGATGAGCATATTTTAAACCTTTTTTGTGACACTGGCAGGTCATGAATTGGCATGGGGTCCGGGGGCGAAGCTCCCAGAAGCTCAGGGGTTTTATACGTCAAATTATTGTCAGATGAGCATATTTTAAACCTTATTTGTGACACTGGGAGGTCGCGAATAAGCGTGGGGTCCAGGGGCGGAGCACCCGGAAGTTCATGGGTTTTGGGCAATAAATAACTGTCAGATGAGCATGCTTTTATACCTTATTTGGTGACACTGGTAGGTCGCGAATCGGCGTGGGGTCCAGAGGCGGAGCCCCCGGAAGTTCAGGGGTTTTGGGCAATAAATAACTGTCAGATGAGTATGCTTTTATACCTTATTTGGTGACACTGGTAGGTCGCGAATTGGTGTGGGGTCCAGGGGGTAGAGCCCCCGGAAGTTCAGGGGTTTAGGGCGATAAATTATTGTCAGATGAGCATGCTTTTATACCCTAGTTGTGACACTTGCAGGTCACGAATTGGGGTTGGGTCCAGGAGGGGAACCCCCGGAAGTTCAGTGGTTTTGGGCAATAAATAACTGTCAGATGAGCATGCTTTTAAACCTTATTTTGTGACACTGGTAGGTCGCGAATTGGCGTGGGGTCCGGGGGCGAAGCCCCCAGAAGCTCAGGGGTTTTATACGTTAAATTATCGTCAGATGAGCATATTTTAAACCTTTTTTGTGACACTGGCAGGTCGCGAATAAGCTAGGGGTACAGGGGGAGGATCCCCCAGAAGCTCAGGGTTTTACTACATTAAAATATCTTCAGATGAGCATATTGTATACCTTATTTTTTGTGACACTGGTAGGTCACGAATTTGCGTGGGGTCCAGGGGCGGAGCCCCCGGAAGCTCAGGGGTTTTGGGCGATAAATTATTGTCAGATGAGCATGCTTTTATACCCTAGTTGTGACACTGGCAGGTCACGAATTGGGGTTGGGTTTAGGGGCGGAGCCCCCGGAAGCTCAGGGATTTTGGGCAATAAATAACTGTCAGATGAGCATGCTTTTATACCTTATTTTGTGACACTGGTAGGTCGCAAATTGGCGTGGGGGTCCAGGGGCGAAGCTCCCTGAAGCTCAGGGGTTTTATACGTCAAATTATCGTCAGATGAACATATTTTAAACCTTATTTGTGACACTGGGAGGTCGCGAATAAGCGTGGGGTCCAGGGGGAGGATCCCCCAGAAGCTCAGGGTTTTACTACATTAAAATATCTTCAGATTAGCATATTGTATAACTTATTTGTGACACTTGTAGGTCACGAATTGGCGTGGGGTCCAGGGGCTGAGCACCCGGAAGTTCAGGGGTTTTGGGCAATAAATAACTGTCAGATGAGTATGCTTTTATACCTTATTTGGTGACACTGGTAGGTCGCGAATTGGTGTGGGGTCCAGGGGGTAGAGCCCCCGGAAGTTCAGGGGTTTAGGGCGATAAATTATTGTCAGATGAGCATGCTTTTATACCCTAGTTGTGACACTTGCAGGTCACGAATTGGGGTTGGGTCCATGAGGGGAACCCCCGGAAGTTCAGTGGTTTTGGGCAATAAATAACTGTCAGATGAGCATGCTTTTAAACCTTATTTTGTGACACTGGTAGGTCGCGAATTGGCGTGGGGTCCGGGGGCGAAGCCCCCAGAAGCTCAGGGGTTTAATACGTTAAATTATCGTCAGATGAGCATATTTAAACCTTTTTTTGTGACACTGGCAGGTCATGAATTGGCATGGGGTCCGGGGGCGAAGCTCCCAGAAGCTCAGGGATGTTATACGTCAAATTATCGTCAGATGAGCATATTTTAAACCTTATTTGTGACACTGGGAGGTCGCGAATAAGCGTGGGGTCCAGGGGGAGGATCCCCCAGAAGCTCAGGGTTTTACTACATTAAAATATCTTCAGATGAGCATATTGTATACCTTATTTGGTGACACTGGTAGGTCGCGAATTGGCGTGGGGTCCAAGGAGGAGCCCCCTGGAAGTTCAGGGGTTTTAGGCAATAAATAACTGTCAGATGAGCATGATTTTAAACCTTAATTGTGACACTGGCAGGTCGAGAATTGGCGTGGGGTCCAGGGGCGGAGCCCCCGGAAGCTCAGGGGTTTGGGCGATAAATTATTATCAGATGAGCATGCTTTTATACCCTAGTTGTGACACTGGCAGGTCACGAATTGGGGTTGGGTTTAGGGGCGGAGCCCCCGGAAGTTCAGGGATTTTGGGCAATAAATAACTGTCAGATGAGCATGCTTTTATACCTTATTTTGTGACACTGGTAGGTCCCGAATAAGCTAGGGGTACAGGGGGAGGTTTCTCCAGAAGCTCAGGGTTTTACTACATTAAATTATCGTCAGATGAGCATATTGTATACCTTATTTGTAACACTGGGAGGTCGCGAATAAGCGTGGGGTCCAGAGGGAGGATCCCCCAGAAGCTCAGGGTTTTACTACATTAAAATATCTTCAGATGAGCATATTGTATACCTTATTTGTGACACTGGTAGGTCACGAATTGGCGTGGGGTCCAGGGGCGGAGCCCCCGGAAGCTCAGGGGTTTTGGGCAATAAATAACTGTCAGATGAGCATGCTTTTATACCTTATTTTGTGACACTGGTAGGTCGCGAATTGGCGTGGGGTCCGGGGGCGAAGCCCCCAGAAGCTCAGGGGTTTTATACGTTTAATTATCGTCAGATGAGCATATTTTATACCTTCTCTGTGACACTGGCAGGTCGCGAATAAGCTAGGGGTACAGGGGGAGGATCCCCCAGAAGCTCAGGGTACTACATTCAATTATCGTCAGATGAGCATATTGTATACCTTATTTGTGACACTGGGAGGTCGCGAATAAGCGTAGGGTCCAGGGGGAGGATCCCCCAGAAGCTCAGGGTTTTACTACATTAAAATATCTTCAGATGAGCATATTGTATACCTTATTTGTGACACTGGTAGGTCACGAATTGGCGTGGGGTCTAGGGGCGGAGCCCCTGGAAGCTCAGGGGTTTTGGGCGATAAATTATTGTCAGATGAGCATGCTTTTATACCCTAGTTGTGACACTGGCAGGTCACGAATTGGGGTTGGGTTTAGGGGCGGAGCCCCCGGAAGTTCAGGGGTTTTGGGCAATAAATAACTGTCAGATGAGCATGCTTTTATACCTTATTTTGTGACACTGGTAGGTCGCGAATTGGCGTGGGGTCCGGGGGCGAAGCCCCCAGAAGCTCAGGGTTTTACTACATTAAAATATCTTCAGATGAGCATATAGAAGCTCAGGGGTTTTATACGTTAAATTATCGTCAGATGAGCATATTTTAAACCTTTTTTGTGACACTGGCAGGTCATGAATTGGCATGGGGTCCGGGGGCGAAGCTCCCAAAAGCTCAAGGGTTTTATACGTCAAATTATCGTCAGATGAGCATATTGTATACCTTATTTGGTGACACTGGTAGGTCGCGAATTGGCGTGGGGTCCAAGGAGGAGCCCCCTGGAAGTTCAGGGGTTTTAGGCAATAAATAACTGTCAGATGAGCATGATTTTATACCTTAATTGTGACACTGGCAGGTCACGAATTGGCGTGGGGTCCAGGGGCGGAGCCCCCGGAAGCTCAGGGGTTTGGGCGATAAATTATTATCAGATGAGCATGCTTTTATACCCTAGTTGTGACACTGGCAGGTCACGAATTGGGATTGGGTTTAGGGGCGGAGCCCCCGGAAGTTCAGGGATTTTGGGCAATAAATAACTGTCAGATGAGCATGCTTTTATACCTTATTTTGTGACACTGGTAGGTTCCGAATAAGCTAGGGGTACAGGGGGAGGTTTCTCCAGAAGCTCAGGGTTTTACTACATTAAATTATCGTCAGATGAGCATATTGTATACCTTATTTGTGACACTGGGAGGTCGCGAATAAGCGTGGGGTCCAGAGGGAGGATCCCCCAGAAGCTCAGGGTTTTACTACATTAAAATATCTTCAGATGAGCATATTGTATACCTTATTTGTGACACTGGTAGGTCACGAATTGGCGTGGGGTCCAGGGGCGGAGCCCCCGGAAGCTCAGGGGTTTTGGGCAATAAATAACTGTCAGATGAGCATGCTTTTATACCTTATTTTGTGACACTGGTAGGTCGTGAATTGGCGTGGGGTCCGGGGGCGAAGCCCCCAGAAGCTCAGGGGTTTTATACGTTTAATTATCGTCAGATGAGCATATTTTATACCTTCTCTGTGACACTGGCAGGTCGCGAATAAGCTAGGGGTACAGGGGGAGGATCCCCCAGAAGCTCAGGGTACTACATTCAATTATCGTCAGATGAGCATATTGTATACCTTATTTGTGACACTGGGAGGTCGCGAATAAGCGTAGGGTCCAGGGGGAGGATCCCCCAGAAGCTCAGGGTTTTACTACATTAAAATATCTTCAGATGAGCATATTGTATACCTTATTTGTGACACTGGTAGGTCACGAATTGGCGTGGGGTCTAGGGGCGGAGCCCCTGGAAGCTCAGGGGTTTTGGGCGATAAATTATTGTCAGATGAGCATGCTTTTATACCCTAGTTGTGACACTGGCAGGTCACGAATTGGGGTTGGGTTTAGGGGCGGAGCCCCCGGAAGTTCAGGGGTTTTGGGCAATAAATAACTGTCAGATGAGCATGCTTTTATACCTTATTTTGTGACACTGGTAGGTCGCGAATTGGCGTGGGGTCCAAGGAGGAGCCCCCTGGAAGTTCAGGGGTTTTAGGCAATAAATAACTGTCAGATGAGCATGATTTTATACCTTAATTGTGACACTGGCAGGTCACGAATTGGCGTGGGGTCCAGGGGCGGAGCCCCCGGAAGCTCAGGGGTTTGGGCGATAAATTATTATCAGATGAGCATGCTTTTATACCCTAGTTGTGACACTGGCAGGTCACGAATTGGGATTGGGTTTAGGGGCGGAGCCCCCGGAAGTTCAGGGATTTTGGGCAATAAATAACTGTCAGATGAGCATGCTTTTATACCTTATTTTGTGACACTGGTAGGTTCCGAATAAGCTAGGGGTACAGGGGGAGGTTTCTCCAGAAGCTCAGGGTTTTACTACATTAAATTATCGTCAGATGAGCATATTGTATACCTTATTTGTGACACTGGGAGGTCGCGAATAAGCGTGGGGTCCAGAGGGAGGATCCCCCAGAAGCTCAGGGTTTTACTACATTAAAATATCTTCAGATGAGCATATTGTATACCTTATTTGTGACACTGGTAGGTCACGAATTGGCGTGGGGTCCAGGGGCGGAGCCCCCGGAAGCTCAGGGGTTTTGGGCAATAAATAACTGTCAGATGAGCATGCTTTTATACCTTATTTTGTGACACTGGTAGGTCGTGAATTGGCGTGGGGTCCGGGGGCGAAGCCCCCAGAAGCTCAGGGGTTTTATACGTTTAATTATCGTCAGATGAGCATATTTTATACCTTCTCTGTGACACTGGCAGGTCGCGAATAAGCTAGGGGTACAGGGGGAGGATCCCCCAGAAGCTCAGGGTACTACATTCAATTATCGTCAGATGAGCATATTGTATACCTTATTTGTGACACTGGGAGGTCGCGAATAAGCGTAGGGTCCAGGGGGAGGATCCCCCAGAAGCTCAGGGTTTTACTACATTAAAATATCTTCAGATGAGCATATTGTATACCTTATTTGTGACACTGGTAGGTCACGAATTGGCGTGGGGTCTAGGGGCGGAGCCCCTGGAAGCTCAGGGGTTTTGGGCGATAAATTATTGTCAGATGAGCATGCTTTTATACCCTAGTTGTGACACTGGCAGGTCACGAATTGGGGTTGGGTTTAGGGGCGGAGCCCCCGGAAGTTCAGGGGTTTTGGGCAATAAATAACTGTCAGATGAGCATGCTTTTATACCTTATTTTGTGACACTGGTAGGTCGCGAATTGGCGTGGGGTCCGGGGGCGAAGCCCCCAGAAGCTCAGGGTTTTACTACATTAAAATATCTTCAGATGAGCATATAGAAGCTCAGGGGTTTTATACGTTAAATTATCGTCAGATGAGCATATTTTAAACCTTTTTTGTGACACTGGCAGGTCATGAATTGGCATGGGGTCCGGGGGCGAAGCTCCCAAAAGCTCAAGGGTTTTATACGTCAAATTATCGTCAGATGAGCATATTGTATACCTTATTTGGTGACACTGGTAGGTCGCGAATTGGCGTGGGGTCCAAGTAGGAGCCCCCTGGAAGTTCAGGGGTTTTAGGCAATAAATAACTGTCAGATGAGCATGATTTTATACCTTAATTGTGACACTGGCAGGTCACGAATTGGCGTGGGGTCCAGGGGCGGAGCCCCCGGAATCTCAGGGGTTTGGGCGATAAATTATTATCAGATGAGCATGCTTTTATACCCTAGTTGTGACACTGGCAGGTCACGAATTGGGATTGGGTTTAGGGGCGGAGCCCCCGGAAGTTCAGGGATTTTGGGCAATAAATAACTGTCAGATGAGCATGCTTTTATACCTTATTTTGTGACACTGGTAGGTCCCGAATAAGCTAGGGGTACAGGGGGAGGTTTCTCCAGAAGTTCAGGGTTTTACTACATTAAATTATCGTCAGATGAGCATATTGTATACCTTATTTGTGACACTGGGAGGTCGCGAATAAGCGTGGGATCCAGAGGGAGGATCCCCCATAAGCTCAGGGTTTTACTACATTAAAATATCTTCAGATGAGCATATTGTATACCTTATTTGTGACACTGGTAGGTCACGAATTGGCGTGGGGTCCAGGGGCGGAGCCCCCGGAAGCTCAGGGGTTTTGGGCAATAAATAACTGTCAGATGAGCATGCTTTTATACCTTATTTTGTGACACTGGTAGGTCGCGAATTGGCGTGGGGTCCGGGGGCGAAGCCCCCAGAAGCTCAGGGTTTTACTACATTAAAATATCTTCAGATGAGCATATAGAAGCTCAGGGGTTTTATACGTTAAATTATCGTCAGATGAGCATATTTTAAACCTTTTTTGTGACACTGGCAGGTCATGAATTGGCAGGGGGTCCGGGGGCGAAGCTCCCAAAAGCTCAAGGGTTTTATACGTCAAATTATCGTCAGATGAGCATATTGTATACCTTATTTGGTGACACTGGTAGGTCGCGAATTGGCGTGGGGTCCAAGGAGGAGCCCCCTGGAAGTTCAGGGGTTTTAGGCAATAAATAACTGTCAGATGAGCATGATTTTATACCTTAATTGTGACACTGGCAGGTCACGAATTGGCGTGGGGTCCAGGGGCGGAGCCCCCGGAAGCTCAGGGGTTTGGGCGATAAATTATTATCAGATGAGCATGCTTTTATACCCTAGTTGTGACACTGGCAGGTCACGAATTGGGGTTGGGTTTAGGGGCGGAGCCCCCGGAAGTTCAGGGATTTTGGGCAATAAATAACTGTCAGATGAGCATGGTTTTATACCTTATTTTGTGACACTGGTAGGTCCCGAATAAGCTAGGGGTACAGGTGGAGGTTTCTCCAGAAGTTCAGGGTTTTACTACATTAAATTATCGTCAGATGAGCATATTGTATACCTTATTTGTGACACTGGGAGGTCGCGAATAAGCGTGGGGTCCAGAGGGAGGATCCCCCAGAAGCTCAGGGTTTTACTACATTAAAATATCTTCAGATGAGCATATTGTATACCTTATTTGTGACACTGGTAGGTCACGAATTGGCGTGGGGTCCAGGGGCGGAGCCCCCGGAAGCTCAGGGGTTTTGGGCAATAAATAACTGTCAGATGAGCATGCTTTTATACCTTATTTTGTGACACTGGTAGGTCGCGAATAAGCTAGGGGTACAGGGGGAGGATCCCCCAGAAGCTCAGGGTACTACATTCAATTATCGTCAGATGAGCATATTGTATACCTTATTTGTGACACTGGGAGGTCGCGAATAAGCGTAGGGTCCAGGGGGAGGATCCCCCAGAAGCTCAGGGTTTTACTACATTAAAATATCTTCAGATGAGCATATTGTATACCTTATTTGTGACACTGGTAGGTCACGAATTGGCGTGGGGTCTAGGGGCGGAGCCCCTGGAAGCTCAGGGGTTTTGGGCGATAAATTATTGTCAGATGAGCATGCTTTTATACCCTAGTTGTGACACTGGCAGGTCACGAATTGGGGTTGGGTTTAGGGGCGGAGCCCCCGGAAGTTCAGGGGTTTTGGGCAATAAATAACTGTCAGATGAGCATGCTTTTATACCTTATTTTGTGACACTGGTAGGTCGCGAATTGGCGTGGGGTCCGGGGGCGAAGCCCCCAGAAGCTCAGGGTTTTACTACATTAAAATATCTTCAGATGAGCATATAGAAGCTCAGGGGTTTTATACGTTAAATTATCGTCAGATGAGCATATTTTAAACCTTTTTTGTGACACTGGCAGGTCATGAATTGGCATGGGGTCCGGGGGCGAAGCTCCCAAAAGCTCAAGGGTTTTATACGTCAAATTATCGTCAGATGAGCATATTTTAAACATTATTTGTGAAACTGGGAGGTCGCGAATAAGCGTGGGGTCCAGGGGGAGGATCCCCCAGAAGCTCAGGGTTTTACTACATTAAAATATCTTCAGATGAGCATATTGTATACCTTATTTTTTGTGACACTGGCAGGTCACGAATTGGCGTGGGGTCCAGGGGCGGAGCCCCCGGAAGCTCAGGGGTTTGGGCGATAAATTATTATCAGATGAGCATGCTTTTATACCCTAGTTGTGACACTGGCAGGTCACGAATTGGGGTTGGGTTTAGGGGTGGAGCCCCCGGAAGTTCAGGGGTTTTGGGCAATAAATAACTGTCAGATGAGCATGCTTTTATACCTTATTTTGTGACACTGGTAGGTCCCGAATAAGCTAGGGGTACAGGGGGAGGTTTCTCCAGAAGCTCAGGGTTTTACTACATTAAATTATCGTCAGATGAGCATATTGTATACCTTATTTGTGACACTGGGAGGTCGCGAATAAGCGTGGGGTCCAGAGGGAGGATCCCCCAGAAGCTCAGGGTTTTACTACATTAAAATATCTTCAGATGAGCATATTGTATACCTTATTTTTTGTGACACTGGCAGGTCACGAATTGGAGTGGGGTCCAGGGGCGGAGCCCCCGGAAGCTCAGGGGTTTGGGCGATCAATTATTATCAGATGAGCATGCTTTTATACCCTAGTTGTGACACTGGCAGGTCACGAATTGGGGTTGGGTTTAGGGGCGGAGCCCCCGGAAGTTCAGGGGTTTTGGGCAATAAATAACTGTCAGATGAGCATGCTTTTATACCTTCTCTGTGACACTGGCAGGTCGCGAATAAGCTAGGGGTACAGGGGGAGGATCCCCCAGAAGCTCAGGGTACTACATTCAATTATCGTCAGATGAGCATATTGTATACCTTATTTGTGACACTGGGAGGTCACGAATTGGCGTGGGGTCCAGGGGCGGAGCCCCCGGAAGCTCAGGGGTTTTGGGCAATAAATAACTGTCAGATGAGCATGCTTTTATACCTTATTTTGTGACACTGGTAGGTCGCGAATTGGCGTGGGGTCCGGGGGCGAAGCCCCCAGAAGCTCAGGGGTTTTATACGTTTAATTATAGCAGATGAGCATATTTTATACCTTCTCTGTGACACTGGCAGGTCGCGAATAAGCTAGGGGTACAGGGGGAGGATCCCCCAGAAGCTCAGGGTACTACATTCAATTATCGTCAGATGAGCATATTGTATACCTTATTTGTGACACTGGGAGGTCGCGAATAAGCGTAGGGTCCAGGGGGAGGATCCCCCAGAAGCTCAGGGTTTTACTACCTTAAAATATCTTCAGATGAGCATATTGTATACCTTATTTGTGACACTGGTAGGTCACGAATTGGCGTGGGGTCTAGGGGCGGAGCCCCTGGAAGCTCAGGGGTTTTGGGCGATAAATTATTGTCAGATGAGCATGCTTTTATACCCTAGTTGTGACACTGGCAGGTCACGAATTGGGGTTGGGTTTATGGGCGGAGCCCCCGGAAGTTCAGGGGTTTTGGGCAATAAATAACTGTCAGATGAGCATGTTTTATACCTTATTTTGTGACACTGGTAGGTCGCGAATTGGCGTGGGGTCCGGGGGCGAAGCCCCCAGAAGCTCAGGGGTTTTATACGTTTAATTATCGTCAGATGAGCATGTTTTATACCTTCTCTGTGACACTGGCAGGTCGCGAATAAGCTAGGGGTACAGGGGGAGGATCCCCCAGAAGCTCAGGGTACTACATTCAATTATCGTCAGATGAGCATATTGTATACCTTATTTGTGACACTGGGAGGTCGCGAATAAGCGTAGGGTCCAGGGGGAGGATCCCCCAGAAGCTCAGGGTTTTACTACATTAAAATATCTTCAGATGAGCATATTGTATACCTTATTTGTGACACTGGTAGGTCACGAATTGGCGTGGGGTCTAGGGGCGGAGCCCCTGGAAGCTCAGGGGTTTTGGGCGATAAATTATTGTCAGATGAGCATGCTTTTATACCCTAGTTGTGACACTGGCAGGTCACGAATTGGGGTTGGGTTTAGGGGCGGAGCCCCCGGAAGTTCAGGGGTTTTGGGCAATAAATAACTGTCAGATGAGCATGCTTTTATACCTTATTTTGTGACACTGGTAGGTCGCGAATTGGCGTGGGGTCCGGGGGCGAAGCCCCCAGAAGCTCAGGGTTTTACTACATTAAAATATCTTCAGATGAGCATATAGAAGCTCAGGAGTTTTATACGTTAAATTATCGTCAGATGAGCATATTTTAAACCTTTTTTGTGACACTGGCAGGTCATGAATTGGCATGGGGTCCGGGGGCGAAGCTCCCAAAAGCTCAAGGGTTTTATACGTCAAATTATCGTCAGATGAGCATATTTTAAACATTATTTGTGAAACTGGGAGGTCGCGAATAAGCGTGGGGTCCAGGGGGAGGATCCCCCAGAAGCTCAGGGTTTTACTACATTAAAATATCTTCAGATGAGCATATTGTATACCTTATTTTTTGTGACACTGGTAGGTCACGAATTTGCGTGGGGTCCAGGGGCGGAGCCCCCGGAAGCTCACGGGTTTTAGGCGATAAATTGTTGTCAGATGAGCATGCTTTTATACCCTAGTTGTGACACTGGCAGGTCACGAATTGGGGTTGGGTTTAGGGGCGGAGCCCCCGGAAGCTCAGGGATTTTGGGCAATAAATAACTGTCAGATGAGCATGCTTTTATACCTTATTTTGTGACACTGGTAGGTCGCAAATTGGCGTGGGGGTACAGGGGGAGGATCCCCAAGAAGCTCAGGGTTTTACTACATTAAATTATCGTCAGATGAGCATATTGTATACCTTATTTGTGACACTAGGGGGTCGCGAATAAGCGTGGGGTCCAGGGGGAGGATCCCCAAGAAGCTCAGGGTTTTACTACATTAAAATATTTTCAGATGAGCATATTGTATACATTATTTGTGACACTGGGAGGGCGCGAATAAGCGTGGGGTTCAGGGGGAGGATCCCCCAGAAGCTCAGGGTTTTACTACATTAAAATATCTTCAATGAGCATATTGTATACCTTATTTGTGACACTGGTAGGTCACGAATTGACGTGGGGTCCAGGGGCGGAGCCCCCGGAAGCTCAGCGGTTTTGGGCGATAAATTATTGTCAGATGAGCATGCTTTTATACCCTAGTTGTGACACTGGCAGGTCACGAATTGGGGTTGGGTTTAGGGGCGGAGCCCCCGGAAGTTCAGGGATTTTGGGCAATAAATAACTGTCAGATGAGGATGCTTTTATACCTTATTTTGTGACACTGGTAGGTCGCGAATTGGCGTGGGGTCCGGGGGCGAAGCACCCAGAAGATCAGGGGTTTTATACGTTAAATTATCGTCAGATGAGCATATTTAAACCTTTTTTGTGACACTGGCAGGTAATGAATTGGCATAGGGTCCGGGGGCGAAGCTCCCTGAAGCTCAGGGGTTTATACGTCAAATTATCGTCAGATGAGCATATTTTAAACCTTATTTGTGACACTGGGAGGTCGCGAATAAGCGTGGGGTCCAGGGGGAGGATCCCCCAGAAGCTCAGGGTTTTACTACATTAAAATATCTTCAGATTAGCATATTGTATACCTTATTTGTGACACTGGTAGGTCACGAATCGGCGTGGGGTCCAGGGGCGGAGCCCCTGGAAGCTCAGGGATTTTGGGCAATAAATAACTGTCAGATGAGCATGCTTTTATACCTTATTTTGTGACACTGGTAGGTCGCAAATTGGCGTGGGGGTACAGGGGGAGGATCCCCAAGAAGCTCAGGGTTTTACTACATTAAATTATCGTCAGATGAGCATATTGTATACCTTATTTGTGACACTAGGAGGTCGCGAATAAGCGTGGGGTCCAGGGGGAGGATCCCCAAGAAGCTCAGGGTTTTACTACATTAAAATATTTTCAGATGAGCATATTGTATACATTATTTGTGACACTGGGAGGTCGCGAATAAGCGTGGGGTCCAGGGGGAGGATCCCCCAGAAGCTCAGGGTTTTACTACATTAAAATATCTTCAGATGAGCATATTGTATACCTTATTTGTGACACTGGTAGGTCACGAATTGACGTGGGGTCCAGGGGCGGAGCCCCCGGAAGCTCAGGGG